>DWJZ01001266.1:0-24401 GCA_018249125.1 Asbolis capucinus
GGTTTAGTACAAATATTTAAAAACACAAGCTTTAATTATGGATCCATAGTACGAAGAAACACAAAATTTCATATCTGTATTGTTAACCGTTGAGGAGTTCCCTTGTCTGGAGCCAATCATAAACGTAGTATCAGGTCATGTTTGTCATAAAAATGCATTGACATCAAGATGAAAACTTTAGATAAAGTTGCCGCTCCGTAGTGTAAGAGGAATTGGGTCTAATTAAGCTTGCAAGATTTGACCCATAACAAAAAAATATACAAACATACACTGCAATTGAAATAAAAGCTTGTAGAAATAAACATATATTTGTTTGTTTTTAATTCAAAGCATTAAATTTGTCAAATGTACCATACATCAGAAACATTACACAATGTTTTGATTTAAAATTTGAGCGCAATTTTGAATAGACCAATCACAAAGCATTATATTTTCGTTCCCCGCTTCCCTTCGACCGTTATTTTGGTAGGTTTAAACGCGACGTCTAGTATGTCGTCAGTTCAGTGATACCAACCGTCAAGTCACACAATGAGCTACGTAACAAAGGTTTCACTGCTTCTCGTGGGAATAAACTGAGTTTCTCCTGTTATGCAATTGTTATAGAAATATTTCTAGAACTGTTTGATGGTTCTGTGTTGGTGACATCTTTATCTGTTGCATCAGCATTTATCAGATCGTTGTTTCTGAATAGAAAATCGTGATTTTCTTTCGTTGAATTATCAGCTTTCATTTTAATTTTTGTTGTATACCTAAATTCGACAATTTCCTTTTAAGTAAACCTTGCAGCTTCTACAGCCATGACTGACTTATGGTTCGAAACTTCACCAACTCTGAGAACAAATCAATCTCTCGTGAAATAATCTGCTGAACTAACGAGACTATGGCACCAGGTCCGTTTATATAGTCTCTGGACTCTATACCAGTGTAATCCTGAGGGTAGTCTTAAACGATGGATAAATGCTTTTTATTTATCGTTCTTCTTCCGGTCTCATAAAAGGGAAGAATTTAATTTGCGTTTGAAGATGTGTTTTGGATAATTCGGTGTTATTATCGATTCCGATCGGTTGATCTGTTTCAAGATCAATTTGATGCTTCTCTTCTCCTGTTTCTTCTTCCCTCCTGCAAAAAACAGGTTTATCAGTTTATTCTTGGCCGGCTAAGCGATGGAGAATCTTTTTATACTCTTTGGTTTCATAGATGAGTTCTTTGTAAGGTGCTTTTGTGCTTGGATTCTTCTACTTGGCTATTGATCAAATAAGATACGTGTGAGCAGGTTCATCATCATCATGACAATCCATAGCTATCCTAATACTGAGATCAGGCCCCTTACAGTGATGGTCTAGGCCACAGTTCATCACGCTGGCCAAGTGCGGGTTATTAGATTTTACGAGTAGACGCCTTCGAGAACTTTATGGGAAACTCTCAGGAAAGCAGGTTTCCATACACATAATACATACGTAGTGTATATAATATGCACATATCTTTGAAAATTGAAGGTGAGCACAGTATTCGAACCCAGGACCTCCTGTTGGAGAGGCCAGAATTCAAACCGTAAGGCATATACACGGGTGCAGTTTAAGAGTCAATAAATATTAAGTGGGCTAGACAATTGAACATGTTCATTGAGATGATGAAATTTGAAAAGGTCAGAATGTATGTATGTAGTGTTCTGACATATTCGAATGTTACACCTTTATTATTATATTACTACTAGTCAACCGCACTAACGCAGTAGTTTGAACTTTGGTCTCTCGAACGGAGGTCCTGGGTTCACACCTGTAATTATAGTTAGTTATCACTTGCTACGGTGAAGGAAAACATCGTGAGGAAACCTGTACTCCTAAGAATTTTCCATAAAGTTCTCAAAGCTGTATGAAGTTCACCAATCCGTACTTGGCTAGTGTGGTCTATGCCCTGTACACCTCAAATTGCGGGTGGAGATCCAAGCCCAGTAGTTGGACAGTAATTGCAATGATAGGTATCCAGATTACTTTCTACAACAACAGTCAACAAATTGTGTAACATGTAGTGAAAAACAAATTAATTTGTAACCGCATCACGCCACCGTGTAACGGCAAATTAAGTCCAAAAGGATGCAGTGAAACTGATATTATTGAAGCATTGTTTCGATCATGTGCCATTTTAATAGATCCGTCCGGCGATGAGCGGGTCTACTGATGACACGGAAGAGAACTTGCTAGAAGTAGTGGGTGTTTGGCCACAAGACCATTAGACCAAGATGCCTTGTGAAATATTCTAGAACGAAAAAAAACCAGCATAAAGACATTTACAACATACCAGCTATGAACGGAAAAGTAGTTATTGTGACATAACTGTAACAGTTAGACATATGGTATCGCGGACTTATTTGTAGTTATTTATGTCCTCTACAAAACTGTAGTACATCACTTTGCACTATTGTCAATAATTTTCGCAGCGTATACGATACAAGGATATTTTTGGGATTATTTTCACACGTTGGTATTGACTATCGAAGTTTTTATAAGGATCCCTAACAATTTCTATCCATCCATCGACTATCTTTTCCCAAACTTGTCTCACTATCTGACCCTCTTCCTTTGGGAAAGGCCAAGATTGACCTTTAAGCTTCGAGTACTCCAAAAATCCATTTGCCCAAACCGGAGCAAAGCCATACGTGCTCCAAGCCATATTCGGAGCACATTGTACCGAAGAATGTTGACTCATGAGTGTTTTGAAATACTCTCACGTGGTATGCGCAAAATGATGAATATTCAATCACCAACCTCAGTCCAAATCGACGCCTATTACATTGTGAATAGAGACGAAATTCCCGTGGATTCTGCCAGCTGTAAACTGCTCCAAATGGGGGTAGCCGGCCATTGTTGCGTTCAAGGATCGCAGTTTGCTTTCGATAGCTTAGTCCTTTCACTTGCGAACGATTTTTAGGATGGAATTGGCTGTTGTGAAGTCGTGAGCTTGAACATCCCGGTAACATTGCTCAAAAGACGCCTCTTGTTATTTATTAGTAATATTATTAATGCGAAAGTTTGTGACGATCGATGGATTTTTAGGCACAACTTTTTCGATCTAGATGAAGTTTGGCACATAAATAGATTATAGTATTTGATGACACAGAGTTGTTTTTATTGACATAATACACGGAAGAAGCCGCAGGTGGAAAACTAGTTATTTCTAATGTAATAAATGTGAAATTATCTGTCTGTCTTTTCACGCCTAATCTGGTTTTGGTGAAACTTTATACAGAGGTAGAAAAAACTTAAGGAAAAACATAAGGTACTATTTTACGTCACAAAATGCTGGAGGTTGAAATAGCGGGTGAAAGTAACGCTGCACTAGATCTGGTGTTGTTGGGGGATGAGTGGGGAAGGCCTCTGACATGGCTTAACGATTGGTATCTAACGATAACGATATCTAACAGACGTAACCAATACGTGCCGTAATAGCCGTTATTGGGTTATCCCTAACAAAGCGCTTATAAAATTAATTTATATGAAATTTCATCAATTTTTATTTACTGAATTCGACAAAATTAATGAAGTTTTCAATTTTATTTTCAATTTGATTCGATTTGAAGTTGGTATTCTGTAATTTTACCCCAACGGGATTAAAATCTGTATTTCCAATTTACGGGTACCTTAGAGGACAGGACTAATTGCAATTACTGACTCAAAGGGTGTTTTAATTAAGTCTGGCTCGATACTGTAATCCCCCTGTGGTTTATCCTCTACGTCACGGATCGGCAACCTTTTCTTATATAAGGGCCACAAATGTCGGTGACGGGAGGCAAGAATTTTTTTATGTTACCTTAGATAAGTTAGCGCTTGACCATGATCCCACTTCATTGTAAGTGGCGATGTCTTCGTTGGTAAAGCGCACTAACTTATTCGAAGCCTATTCACTCTTGATTTTTGAAAAAATACTTAGTTGTTATCTTCTTCTCCCAGTCGTTTAATTATCCTCCTTTCCATTCTTTTTCTGTCGGCCATCCTGTTCTTTTCTGAATGGCAACGCGTTAGTAAAGCGATGGCAACAGTGGTGATTACCATCAGGTGAACCGTCTGGTCGCTTGCCTGCTTATCCCATAAAAAAATAACACGTTGTGTCATGGAAATAGGGCGGGCCGCGCCGCTACGGCTTACGGGCCACATGTAGCCCGCGGGCCGCGTGTTCCCAGCCCCTGCTCCACATAGTTACAAAAAGTGGTTTTATTCCACCGCGAATATTCGCACTGAAAGATTTTTCGCTTGTTTACAGTTTGCAGTCTCTATGTAAGCTTCATACTCCAGGTTATCGATTATGAGTGATCGACGGAGTTAAGCCATGGGAAGGAATGGCATTAGAATCATTCCTTAGCACTGTCCTTAGTGGCAAAAATTTCATCAGCGCTTCTGGAAGACATGTAAATCCTATTAATATTATAAATACGAAAGTTTGTAAGGATGGATGTTTGTTACTCCTTCACGCAATAACTACTAAACCGATCTGGATGAGATTTGGCATATAGATAGATTACACTCCAGAGTAACACATAGGCTGCTTTTTATTAATATATAACGCGGGCGATGCCGCGGGCGGACCATAGTATGAAATACTTTGTAAGCGGAACTCGGCTTGGTATTCTCAAGGCGAGATATGTATGTCTGTCCGTAATCTCGACGTTCCCTTATAGGAGGAGGAATGCAGTCACGCTCAAAATGGCCGAGACATGAGCGATGATAAAAATAGAATACTTATTAATAGAAGTTGTAGGGATTGACAAGTTTCTGATAATTATACACCAAAATGGATTTTATACTCAATGGGTTTTGATCATTACAATCCAATACAATCCCACTAGTGGGCTCCACCACCACTCACAATGTGGTTTAGGCCATAGTTTACCACGCTGGCCAATTGCAGATTTGGTAGACTTAACACACCTTCAAGAACTTTATGGAGAACTCCTGGGAGTACAATTATCTCACCATGGTTTCCTTCACCGTAGCTAGTGATAATAACTTTGGTAATGTGGTGCGTAGGGTTTGAACCCTGGACCTCTCGTTCGAGAGACCAAAAATTATAACCGTTGGGCTATCAAACAAAGTAAGTTGTTGCCTCTTCTGCTTTTTTTTGCGAGAAAGATTGCGTCTCAGTTCGTGTTGGGGCTGTAAAAATTTTCTGTTTTATTTCTTACTAGAATCTGCCTCGGAAGAAACAGTAACCAGACAAAAGTAGTTATTGTGATAAAACTATAACAGTTAGACATGTGGTGTCGAAGATTTATTTGTAGATATTGATGTCCTCTATAAAACTGTAATACATCATTTTGCTCCATTGTCAATAGTTTCCGCAGCGTACGCGATATAAGGATTTTTTTTGTATTTTTTTCACACGTTTGGTTACATTGTGAAAATTTTCACGCGGTTCCCTATTTTTTCTCGTATTAAATATAGCCTATGTTCATCAGGAATAATGTAGGATTCTAAAGGAACAAAAGATTTTTTTAGATCGGTCTAGTAGTTTTGGAGCCTATTCAATTCAAATAAAAAATCAAATCTTTCCTCTTTATAATGTTAGTGTAGACAAAACAAAAAACAGTGACAATATCTCCTAAATTTCTTCCATGTGCATGTTCATGATGATGAAGACAACATGATCTTCTTCTCTTCGTCTTTTCCCTATTGTCCAGTTATCCTAAAAGATTTCTCCCCTTTCTTCTTCAGCAACCTATCCTTGTTGTTTGTGTTTTGTTGAGTTTCATTTTATCATTCAGGTCAGTTATTCCAATAGAGTATTTGCTTTCATTAATTCCTACAAGAATTTCTATCATTTCCTTCTTGGTTGGTAACGCGTTGTTGACTCTTAGAAACATGCCATCAGGTTCACCTGATTGTCGTTCTAAAACATTTTACTTCATCTTACTTAATTTATATTGTCTGTGTGTTTATGTGTCTAGTGTGATTCTTTCCTGATTATTGATAAGCTTCTGTACATGTACACGATAGCTACGTTGAAGATGGTACGTCATCCCAAGGTCTCGTAACATTTTGATGTCACGAAGTTCTTAATCTGTATACAATGTTGGCCAAACTAAACTAGATACTACCTCAAAGGTCAAAACTGTACGCAATCTGCACACGACACCAACCGTGATTCCGCTGCGTAGAATAGGAAGGCCGATAACTTACTTGCTTCTGCTTTTATGGCAATATGCGATAGACCGCCAACCGACCAGGAAATATTTTATGTCACATAATTTACTCATGAGCCTCGGGCGTAATTTGCTCTTTGTCCAATGGCTCTTTATTTTCTTGTTCGATATTAATTAACATATAAAATGTCGTAATATATGTATCTGTTCATGTATATTTAGTCACTACAATTATATGACTTGTTACGTGTATTCCAACGTTTATTTCGTCTTAAATTTCCTCTTGTTTCTTGTTTATCTTCAAATGGATACGTGTTGCGTTTTAATCTCCTTGTTTCGAATAACTTCCAAATTAAAAACACCAATTTTGTTGCAATATACCTAATCTTCTTTCTTTCTTATTTCCAGAGCGTCTCGACCAAGATGACGGGTGTCACGTCGACAAAAACGACAAAGTGGATGACTATGTTAGCCTCAACACCGGCTTACGTAAGACTGACTTCTCTGATACCTTCTATGGCGGCAGGAAGACCAGTTTGGAGGACAAGTCCAACAGAGCCAGTCCGGAATGCGTTGTTGTCACTGAAAGCAATGACTCACCGAGCAGAAGCCTTCGACCAAACCGGGAAGCATCTCAATCACCTACAAAAACCATTCGAAGTAGACAAGCTAGCCGCATTCCTCATTCTCCAGTCAGGAATAGGACTCCAAGCCGTGGAAACACGCCCAGCCCGAAGCATACTCCGAACAATTTGCAGACCTCTCCAAAGTTAGCTCCCAAATTACCACCCACGGCACGTAATACTTGGGGAGGCAGAACTGCTCCTAATCAAGCCAAAACAAAATCTAGGCCAACTATTGGAGCAGATACGTTTGAGAATCCGAACAAATCGCCTAAAACAAAGCCTAAGAATGCACAATCAGATGCTTTCAAACGTAATTCTCCCCTCAGAGCCAGTAGCGCGACCTTACGGTCACCCTCGCATCAGAAACAGTTGAGCCCGCTCCTAGAGCAGATTCTTCGATCAGCAGAAACCGCGAAAGACGATGCCGCTGTCCTGGAGAAGATGAAGGAAATCATACGCACATATTCAAAAGGCGAGGATTCCTTATCAAGAACTAGTTCAAAAGACTCTGACTACGCTGACTTCACATCAGCCTGGGTGATGTCAGATGGGAAGCTGGAGAGGTCTACGAGCACGAGGCAGTTGGCGCAACCCAGGAAGGATCCCAGGACTGGGGCTTCAAGAATACCAGCTCCGGTAGCTATTGGCTGCAGGCGGTCATCTTCTACTCTCCAATTCCAATGACAAGCATCCCGGGCGAGGATGACAGGCAATAAAGACTGAACACTTGGTTTGGCACAAACGTGGCTTTGGTGCTTCGTGATTGGTTCGTTCCTAGTTGGATATTGAAGGTTAGGTTAGGAACAGACAGGAACTGTGAAACGGTGATGTAGTACAATGTGATTTGCTTTCAGTTGTAGTTGGTAATTTTAGACTATTTTATATTGGTGAATTCATATCTTCGGAAATATCTGTAGACGTAGACATATGTAATCACCTAGATTTAATGTCGTGTTCAAATCCACGATCATTGTCTTATAAATAAGCGTTGGAGTTTTTTCGTGACCGTTGGTTTAAACGCGACTTTTTTTAAGATAATTCGAATTTCAACGTAGCTTCATAACCTACATTAGACATTGTATTTAGGATAGGTTTATTTACTAACACCAAATAAAAAATGTTTGTAGGTGAGTATCTAAAATGAATTATTATGAATACGTTGGTTTTCTGAAAAATATGGAGAGTTCGCAAAGATAATATAGATGGTGCTAAAATAGTTTTTGTTATGTATTAGGCCTAAGTTTTTTAAGTTTGAATTACGAAAGCGTTCTACGAAATTTCAAATAGATTCTTTTCTATTTTAAAATTTCCGTTACATGACCTGTATAACTATAGGTGTTATATAAATTAGTATATTTTGAACTAAACCACAAAATTTTAAATGTACAATTGTATACAATTATATCAAATTTATTCTATAATAAATTTCGATATATTTTTTCTTCGAACTTATAAAAATCCATTCGAACGATTTGAATAGTTGCGATAAGATTTTATAAATAGACATTTAATTTAAATATTTTTCTTAAGACATTTTATTTGGATTAAGTTAGTTTAGTTTGACTAATTCTGTTAAGACTAACACGACATATATCCGGTTAAATTGACAAATTTGACAAGTTTGAGAAGTATTTGCTCGCATTTAATTCACCATTCCAGAATGCGCCGGGATCAAGGCAATTATTATTTCAGTAATCTCAAATTTTGAATGTAGGTTGTGAAGGGTATGAGCTTAGCGAGAAAATTAAAAAAAAAGATTAAAAAATTTAAAAATCGAAATTTGAAATTCGATAACATTTTACACATCATACCTCAGTAGTATACCAAAATAAAAAAAAAGATATTTTTTCACAAGTATTTTCAATATGATGTTGATTCTTCAATATCCGCCGTCCAATGTAGTGGTATCGTTTCATTCATTGTCATAAATAATTTAATGATAGTTAAATTAATGATTGAAACGTATTATACACTTCATTTTTGTACGACATTCATTACATAGAACTTCGATTATACGAACTCATCGGGCCATACAATCATTTCAAATCATCGAATACTACTAATTATATTCAAGAATAAAGACAATGTATATTTATCATTATATTAGGTATATATATATATATTTTTATTAAGAAAATCTCTTTTATTACTAAAAAGTAAATACAGCCTACTAAAGAAAACAAAATGGCCGTCTATATATCATCCATCCATCAACCTTTCAAAGCCCACTGTTGGGCATTGAGTAACGTTTTTTTAACGTCATCTATTATTACAGTAATAAAACTACATCGTATAGCATATAAGCTTGCACTAATCTTAAAGACGATAAGACCTTTTCGATTAAGGCTATTCGAATAATCGAAGCTCTACAAGATAATACGCTGTATAACTTGTATAATACTTGAAAAAATGTAATGTATATCTTCGTCGTACAAAATATGACTATAACTACTCTTTTAATTGCGAAAGAGTCATTGGATGTTTTCAAGCTTATCCTTAATACTTAATAATTCGCTTTGCACTATACTCTACTATAAGCTATTTAAAAGAAATAAAAAATCTATAGACAGCTTTGCTCGGAGATAACATTATTTAGAAAATAATTTGGGGTTGAAAATTATACGTTTTTTATTGTTTATCATCTAAAAAAAGCTAATGAAATCGTGTAAGTGTGGCTGGTGGCAGACAAAGACACAATATTTAGTGAGAAAAAGTTTCTTTCTCCGGAGCTTCTTTAATTTTTTTATTGTTTTATTAGCAATATTTGTTATAGAGATAACTGTAGGTAACTAATACATTTTCTGTAAAACAATCCAGACTGTAAAGTATTACTAATATGGTTTTGTTTTCAAGTAATCTGCTTTCGTTTTCACCCTTGTCTATGGAACCCGAAAAAAAATGTCATATCAAGTTTTTTAAATATTTCTCTTAACGTGATATAATAATGAAATGTATAATTGTATAAGACTAGTATAATAAGTGTTTATTTGATACGAAAATATTTACTGAAGCTGGAAAACTCCACACTAAACACTGGTCAGTTGCCATGACTGAGGAAGTTATCATGCCACTAAATGGCCGCTAACATAATTTAACGATTGCTACCTAACGATAATAATTTCGTATGATGTTTCATCTCCAATTTTCTGTAAACCATATCTTATTTTATTGTTATCGAATTAAAGTTTAATTTTAATACAGGATTTTTCAAATTTTCACTTTTGATAAGTGTAATGGGAAAATTATATCCGATTATGTACAAGCATTCTTATTCAAATCATTTATTCGATTTCAATTATTTTAAATAATTTTGCTTGATTTTCAGAATAATAGAAGTTTTTTTTTATTTAACATTAATTTACTTTAATATTTTTTACAGTTAAAAATTAAGTTACTGTTATTTAAACCTAAATATATTTTTATATACAGTTGAGAATGCTTGTATGTTTGTGAATCACGCTGTTACGCTTTGGTTACACTATTACTAATATACACACGGATTTATACATTGTATAATAAAATACTGATTATATATTCTAGATAATTGCAGTCAAATAATATGCAGGTTTTTCTTGATTTTTCTTCAATTAACAGCCTGTATAATACAAATTATACGGTTAATACCGTGTATAATTTAGTAATAGTATAATATATCGCTAATTTAGAGGCTAAGAGCATAGTTAAGTTACTGTTTTCTTCAACTCAACGTTACCAGTGACTACGCCATAGATACTGTTATAATTCACTGAATAAACCATTTTGTATAATGGATAAATGATATTTTATTTTATTCCTTCTTTCTTCTCCTTATAACATCTTATTTAGAGTAAAGATGATAGAAGCAGAATAACAGAAGTATAGCACACAGCAGTATTTCTCTAAACAAGTTAGTGCTTGACTACGATCCCACCTGATGGTAAGTGGCGATGAAGTCTTTGATGGTAAAACACACTAACATAGAAGCCTATAGCTCTTGGCTTTAGATTTTACCTTCGGTGCTGAAGACAAAAGCTCTCATAAGCCAATGGCTTAACCTTCATGAGCAATCAAAAAAGGTAAGCAACAGCGGGCGTGGTTTTAAAAAGGATGGGTGACCACTAGTGGCAAAAAAATTATGATCGTTTCCGTGCTTCAAAGGACACGTAAAGCCGTCGAAGCCGTTTGCTATCGTTAGAAGGCATTCGTTACACAAAGTTGGCATAAAAACTTCCGACACTCGGGTATGCCACTAATCCCACCACGCATTCGCACTGGAGCAGCCTGGTGGAGCATGTTCTAGGCTAGGAATTCATAATTAGTGGCCAAGACAAAAAAAAGATGTTGGAAGTAGTTAAGCCACCTTAAAACCTTCGACAAGACTTAACAACTCGTCCGACGACAACAACCGATGGTCCTCCGTGCACCGTGCACCTGCAACGCGCAAGTATTCATGAAATAATTTCCACTGTCCCGATCTGTAGAAACCATTCTGCTAGAAGTGCTACACTCACAAGCATTTAGTTTAGTCACTGATTTTTTTACTAGTGTGAAATTGGTTAAGAATTTTTATATCAAGTTTAAAAATAAATTGTATACTTTTGACAGACCGGTTGGTCTAATGGTTAGTGAACCTGACTACTACACCAGAGGTCGTGGGTTCGATTCCCACCCAGGTCAAGCTTTTCTGTGATGAGCAGGAATGTTTGTTCTGTGTCTGGGTGTGTAATAGAAATATCTATTTAAGTATGTATTTAAAAGTATATATGTATGTTTATCACTTATCTGATCACCATAGTACAAGCTGATGCTTAGTTTGGAGTCAGATGGCCTTGTGTGAATTGTCCAAAGATATTTATTTATTATTTATTTATTTATTATAGTTTAAATTTATTCATTTTTTCATTTACTATAAGCAGTAACACTTAATTATGAGAATGTTGTGCAAGCCTATTGACATACGCATAAGAATAATACCCTTTATGTAAATTTATATACTACCAATGTTTGTATATGTTATGTCGTTGGCATGCCGTTTAATACATAAATAAACAACAATGTTTATATGCATTCCAGGCGATATAATCACTTGTAACCCTACAGAGAACTGCACTTACTCTGGTATGTACCTATTTATACTTCTAGAAATTGATTTTGTTTCGATAAAACCCTGTTATATTTCGCAAGGTATGGGACTTTTATCCATTTTGTACCAATTAAATTACTTGCTAAAATGAAAAATATCGAGACAACCACATGATATAAGATGTAAGCGGTGATGTCACTGACACTGTTAGTATCAATCGAGACTTTTTAAGAACAAAAGTTGGGGGTCTCATCCAAGTGAAGCTCACGAAAAAATTAGCTAAGCTAGTAATCATGTGGAAAAAATGTACCGTGAACCCGGACTTGTCTGGGAGCATAAGGACATGTATTTCTTTCTGAGTCGGTAAGGCCATTGGGGGTTTTGGATGTTTTTTTGCTTCATCGTCATGTCAATTTATCTTTATGTAATTTTTTACTGCAGTACTGAGGCATATTCTTTTAGGTACTTAAATCAGAATGAGTGTACAAATCTGTATTAATGAGCAATTTGAGTAACCATTAGCGACTCAGTGCGTCAGTTAGTGGGTAAATTATTCATATTTCCTTAGAAAAAGAAAGTTCGTTAAACATTAAAATTCCAAACTTCACAGTCACTGTATCTAAGAAGACTTCGGTCGGTGATGAAAATGGACTGTGTTCAGGACAGAAATCATTTATCAGTATACATTCCACGGATCATCTCTGTACCGTAGCAAACGCTGAGAATCTGTCCAATCTCGAGGAATGTAACTTAGAAGTACTGAGCCTCAACGAGGTATTCCCCTCCACTTCGGACGAAAGTCTTTCGAATGGAGACGAGTCTCCCGTGCGAAGGAAACAAAAGAAAAATAATAAGAATAAAAATGCAAACCAAAAAACTAAACCAGAAAATCCTAGCAAATGCAACTACGTCCCTACTAACAGCAAGTCTTCGACCGTGTCTGGCAGCCACCGGGAGACCATGGAAGGCCAGCCCTCTGGTTATTCGGACTTTGATATACCGAATAGCACGATGTATGTTGTAGGCAGTAATCCTGGAGAGCCCAAAATGTCGTACCCTGACCCTCCAAAGAAAATGTCTAAAACCGTGAGTGGCAATTTCTTTATTAATATAATCTTAGTCTGACTTAGAAGACTGTTTGTAATTAATGAAAATGAGCGGTGTTGATGACGTCCAAATCATTGGGCTTAACCCACTACATCCAATATATGGTCGGGCTCTGCTCTTAACGCAGGAGACCTGGAGCTAACTCCCATCACACTGCTCCTGTACCCAATGGTTTAGACTAAAAAATTAGTGGCCACTATTGTCCGAAGTTAATATTCCAAAGGAAGGCACGATTGATACCAGTTAACAATACGACTTATTTATTTATTTAGGTTTGCCAGTGGTTATTACACTGTTACATACAACATAATCTTATAATTAGTCTTATTACTAAATGTTTAAAATGCTTTCTGAAGTATTTAAGAAGAAATTCTACCTAAACAATTACTTAATATATTGATTACTTATAAGATTATTATTATATTATTTCCACTCGAGTGCGATACAGGTGTCTTCAAGACAAGAGTGAATAAGCTTCTTCTGAGTTAATGCGCTTTCCCATCTAGAATTACATCACCGTTTACCATCAGGTGGGATTGTAGTCACGCACTAATTTATATGTAAAGAACAGATCGTCACAAGACGCATTGCTATGGACAATTTCGCTCAACATCTTACGATAAATAAACCTATAAAATTACTAGAGATGTACCCACTATGATTTCGACCGACTAGCCGACTAATCGGCAGTAAAGTGGCCGACTAGTCTGATCGATAACAAAGCCTCTCTGCATCAAAATTTCCAAAAAATATTTAATGTGTTTAAAAAATTTTACTCTGGTACGGTTTTATTATTAGTAATAAATAGTCATTTTGAAATGTAAATTAAGTAAAAAACATATTGGCCGACTAGTCGGCACATCTCTAAAAAGTACCCAAGTTCCAATCAAAGGCTATTAGAAGTGGTTACAGATGAAGAAGTTCCTTCGCAATATCGACAAGCACAAGACCGATCAGAACGGTAAGAGTAGCGAGAAGGCGATCAGTAAGCTGACAACGGTGCGGGGGATTCTGAAGGACGGCCGCTGCGGCCCCGAGTGTACTGGAGACTCTTCTGTCCACGATTCCGATGAGTTCAATGCTCGTAAGTTCTTTAAACAATGAAAGACTGTATCTATATTAGTAAGCGCGCGGTCAAATTGAAATATTCTGTGTATAAATAAACTTTAAATTATGTTTCGAGGAGGTATACTACTGATTTGCCAAAAGTTTTATTTAGCAGCGCTCGGCATTCTCTATAACTTCTCACGGCCGTTTGCACCGCATAACTTATACCATAGGAAAACCGCTACTGATTGTAACTTGCACCATAGGAAACGTTACTGATAGCACAGCATACTCACGTTACACAGCTTTCTCATATGAATGGATCAGATCAGATTATTTTTGGACCTATCCGAGGTCCTTCGTCAGGAGCCATCCGTTGAAATTCGGAATAATGAACTCTATAAGTAATATAATTAAAGCATAAGATAATTTGTAATAAGTCGCTCTTCTCTCTAATATGAAGCAGAGAAAAAGTTGTAGAGTTGTTATAAGTGGTTCATGAATGTAAATACCTACTAGGCAGGTATGGAATAAATGATTTTAATTTGGATTTGTTAGCCGCGTTTTTCCTCTTTATTACTGCTATCTTTACGCAACTCTTGTAAATTCTAACGGTTTGGTACGAAGCGAGAGCAGTCATACATACATATAAATAATAACTATACTAAATGTATTCATAGAAAGATCATATAAAAAACAACTTCCTAATCTCATTCAACATTGTTACAGCTGAAGATTACTGCCTTCCGTACACCATGGACTTTGGGCCTCAAAGTTACACAAAGCAAATTCCTGACAAAAACGTCTCCTTCAACACCCAGGTCGTGATAATCCATTTCACGGGAGATCTGTGCGTGGGTCAAAGCATCGAAACTCTCAGCAAGGAGAAGGATCAACAGGCACGAAATTCAGAACTTCGAAAGACATTTTTAACAAAATACAACGAGTTTTGGCCCACACAGAAATAACTTGACGACCGTGGTTCAGTTATATATTTTTTTATTGTTTAATGTTCAAATTTTGTTTGTGATCCATTTATATTTATATATTTATTGCTTTGAATTAATCAAAATTGTATTATTATTCTGAATAGTGTAAACAGTAGGTATACCAAATTTTCATAAAGATTTAAGTCATCGTATTCTGTTTATTTTATTTACTCTGCCGAGAATCGAACCTAGTACAGCATGTAGCGTAAAAACAAGAATACTGATATTATAAATAAAGTAATAAAGTAACTCTGTTGCCTTCTCACGTCTTAACTATTGAATTGAGTTTAATGAAACTTGGTGCAGTAACAATAAAACTCGAGGAAACCAGAGGTCAATTTTTTCGCGAATAAAGGCTTTGAGTTGAAATAGGGGATAAGTAGGAAAGGTTTTCATTATCGAAAATACAAACATAATACTTTGTATTCATGCCCTAGATGTGGTGTTGATTTTGAAGGATAGGTGAACAGGGATGCATAACGCATACATAGTTGCGAGAAAGTTTAATCAAAATAATATAAAATTAGAAAGAAAGAAAGAAAGAAAGGATAGTTCAGAATCATGAAAAAGGTTTAAGACCTTTAATATTGCTTCTCTCAAAATTTACAGTCAAGGAATATTAACCTAAACAACCTACTATAAGCTAAACAAACGTACGCAAATAATAACACAGTAAGAAAAAACGTATCGTTCCGGTATTAAAATAATTATGAGGGTAGTTCGTAAAAAATCCTAGCTATACTAGCTCTTCAAATAAAAAGGCCAAAATTAACTACAAAAATATTTTAATGAACATAGTATCACAATAACTTATCAATTAGGTTTCGACGATATTTTCCACAACACCAATTCCTTGACGCGGTCATACGTGAAGAATTTGGGGAAGTCGAGAGGTAGTTGTTCGACCGTCCATGAAGAATCATTCTCCACCTTGTGGAGAAGAGCGAGGAATGTTTCATAGCACGGTGCTACAGAATCCATATGTTCTATTGTAAACACGTACCGTTTCTCCAAAACTACATACAGAGTTTTTGGAGGATTCATGTTCAATATTTTCTGCGTCGTTGCTACAAAGGCTGCTGTGACGTCGTCGTCGTATATTACTGCAAGATAAGGGAAAATTACGTGGGTATTCTCGGGTTCGTTACCCGGCTGAGGGAATTATAACAGATGAATGTTATTCAACACACAACCATGAGTATTTCTTATAGCGCATGTCATTAATTATAGTAAAGGTAAACTAACTGAAAACAAGAGACAATGGCATTATTACATTGGCCCTTATACTCAGGGAACAGAAATGTCTATTCTGTGTGTCTGGGTATAAAAATATCTATATAAAAATATATTATGTATGTTTGTCAGTTGTCTGATCACCATAGTACAAACTAACACTGAGTTTGGGGTCAGATGGCCGTGTGTGAGTTGTCCAAAGATATTATTTATTTATTATTTATACCCACCATCAGCAGCAATGATTATATCAGTTCCTTTAATTTCATTTGTTAAACTTGGACTCCAGTTGGTGTCACTGAAATCTAGTGGCATCACTTTGAACTCGGACTTCACAAGTTTTGCGTTGTATTTAACATTAAGTTTAATTAAATCTAATATTCCTCCTAAATCAATGTCTGAAATAAAATAAAATAATATTAATTTAAGCGGTGATAGCCTAGTGGTTAAGAATTCGGCCTCCTACTCAGGGGGTCCGGGTTCGAATCCCAGGGCGCTCGCACTTCTGACTTTTCGGAGTTATGTGCGTTTTAACCATTGAAATGTCACTCATTATAACGGTGAAGGAAAACATCGTGAGAAAACCTGCATGCCGGGGAGTTTGTAAAACTCAAAGGTATGTGAAGGCTGTCAATCCAGGTTTGGCCAGCGTGGTGGACCATAGCCTTAACCTTCTCATTCAGAGACTGTTGCTCAATAGTGGGCCATGGTGGGTTGAGATGAATATAAATTTTAGCAATTAATTTTTTATGTCATGTAAGTAAAACTTTTTTATTTTAAACACATAATTAATTAATTATTATAATTAATGCGCAAGCGCATGCGCGCTGTCGTCGTGGACGGCTCCTGATGAAGGACCTCGGACAGGTCAGAAACTAATCAGCCGACTCCCGGGTACGACCACATAACGTGAGTCAGCCGCTTATTATAATAATCATGTATTCAGACATTCACGAATCTTTCAATGTTAAAACATAATTAATTTGATACATTTTTTAAATATCGTAATTTCATCACCACTGCAACCCATAACTGTTCCACTACTGGGCTCGGATCTCCACACACAATGTGAGGGGCACAAGGAATATTCCACCATGCTGGCCAAGTGTGGATTGGTGGACTTCGCAAACCTTCGAGAATTTTTATGGAGAACTCTCAGTACAGAGTGCAGGTTTAAAATGTTTTCCTATAACATAGCAAGTAAAAATCAACTAATACATAAAAAATATATATTTGGAGTATTACCTATACCTCCCCAGACATGTGAATCTGTGTTCGGTCAGAAACCTGTGTTCAATAATATTATATACACATCTATGAGTACAGTTTTTAATTACACAATAACTCACCAGTACACACAACTTTCTTAGCATACATAGCAGCTACAAAACTGGTCAGGCCAGTCCCAGCGCCCAGTTCCAGTACATTCTTTCCCTCCAACTCACCCCTCCTGCCGAGATGTATCAGCAAGTCACCAAGTAGGAATGCTCCTCTCCATACCTGTAAACCTACTAAAGATATCTTTGTTCTGAAGCTGTGCTCTGAAAACATAAAAACATATTATTTTCATTATGAATATGTATCTGGTGGGGTGATTGTTAACACACCATAATTTAAGTTGTTTTGAAAGTAACTAAGTGTAGGTAAAGTAACAGATATTATATAACATTATATAAATAAGAAAATAGCTCTGTCTAGACTAACATCAGACAGATATCATTTAATCACGAAAAAAGGCATGAAACAGGTTGAAATAGAGAATGTTAGTAGGTGTGTTGTCGAATACCATAGAACTTCAAGTAGGTGCTTACAAAAAAATATATAAATATCAGATGAAGCATATTAAATTCCGCCTTACCTATTCTTATAACTCCTTTTTCTGGTCTCTTGACATCCAAATCACCATCTTGGTCAAATTGTTTTGTGGCATTTGTACTACATAGTAAAAAAGGAAATTCTGATATTACATCTGTAAAAATATTATTAAAATTATTTAATAAAAGTAATATATCTCCAACATAAATAGCACTATTCAATAGTCACTGAAATGGTTACACCTCCACACTACAACACCTTATGCTGTAGCCACCTATGTACAATACAAATGCCTATTTTCCAAAACAACATGATCTGTCACATGTAGTTTTTTTTTTCACGGGTACACTTTCGCAATCTTCCGCGAACCTGACAGTGCGGGACCTTCTGGGCTTCCTTCTCGTGATTGGGATTATCCTACGTTGATGCATGCTGAACGCCGCGCGCACCACCTCGAGGTCTTAACTTTTTAACGGTTCACACCCCCAGTGATCACCGTTAAGACCTCAATTGTGGAGGACGAAGTTGAGCTTGGAAGGCTCTCCTACGCCGTCCTACTCTCCGGCTGCGAATCGGAAGGTGGGTTAATAATAAGGATAATGGGATAATAACTTCCCTCTCCCACTTCGCACCTTCCTTCTGCGACATGACTTCCTCGCAGTAGAAAAGTCCAGCATCTGTTACATATACCTGCTCCAACGCAAAGAACCTTCTCAAGCAGGTACTTCACAAGTAAATTAACACAAATAGGCTCATTCAAATATAGTAATAAATTATAATTTTAAAAAGAATTCTGTTAAAATTATTATACATAATTTTAGTTCTTCAGACTTACTTCCGTCTCTGCTTGGTGTTATTTTAGTCTTGTAATCATATTCTTGATATATTTCAGATGTCACGGTAAGTTCTGGCATCTGTAACAGACAGTAATAAATGAATTGAGGGCATGAAGAATGAAAATTAATTTCATATAGTATTAGTAAATCAAATTAAAACTGCATATTTATATACAAATTAATATATTATTTTTATTATTTGCAATTATAACGTAATTAATATTGGAAATGTATATGTACATTATTTGCATAGTAATTTTATTGTTTAATTCATACAATTAAAAAAACCCACCTTATGTTCGTAAAATTAAAATAATGATTTTTACTTTTTTTTCTAGTTTCAATTTCACACAAAATTGATGTTACTCAGTTCAATATTATGATTAATAGTTAATTACTTCTTAATAATATATGTAATTTTATAAAACAAATAAATTTTACACAATTTCACAAATATTAATTTATCAGAATATTTGTAATTTATAGCAAATTAATTATATTATATTTTTTACACCAACTTCCATAAACTTCTTCCATTAAAACATGTGATAAACTGATCTTTAGAAGTGCTTGAATATAAAAATTGGATGGTGTCCAAATATAAAATTCTAAAATAAATTTCATATACTCTATTGAACTGAAGGCCAGCGCCGAAGATACTCGTGTGTCATCATGGCAAGTATTTATTGTCAAAGAATGATATAATATAGGTATTAATTACAGTTATTTTTCCCAAATTATTATATTTTTTTCAAAAATATTTTTGAGAATGCTTTGGCTAAGAACAAATTCTTATAGATAACACCAAAATTATAGTATGAATTAAATTAATATAGGGACGATAATCTTTAATTTTTAAATTAAGTTTATGAACTTATGAGAATGTGAAAGTTATTACCTACTAACCTCCTCAGGTGACATCTTTATATTAGTATAAACAGCATATTGCTTTTAATAAAAAAAGTATGTCTATTTTCTCCATTATAAATATTAAACAATATTTTTCATTCATACTTTTTAATATATTGTTCTGCTTTTGTTTGTTTTGATTTTCAATTGTCAATTTGACGTAATTGACGTACCTGTGTTAGTGTCGCCAACCATGACACATTGCAAACTGTTGCAAATTGCGTTGCAGACAACAAATAATAAAAGAAAATAAATAAAGTTAGGAATTTAAAATGGTTTAGTAAATCAGTACCCAAATCAACCTTTTAACATCTTTGTGGACGCAACGAAATATTTATTTGCTTTAATAGTCACCCAGATGTACTTGTACAGATCCGAATACCGGTTTAAAAAAAAAATAACAAACAACCAATCACGGCCAAACACACGACACAATCGACGCTGCCACGTCAAAGTAAGTCAGTGTGAGTGAGCGTGAATGAAGTGGCAAATTCGGCATTTTGTGGTGTTGAATCTTTAGGGAATCAAGTGCTAGTTGTAATTGGTAATCGCAAAATCAAAATGCGAATTCTATTATTCTCAGTAGCGATAGCCCTATTGGGTTCTGCTCTAGGAGATGATGTGGAAGATATTCCACAAGAGGACAATGTCTACGTTCTAAGTAAAGCAAATTTCGACTCCGTTCTCTCCACGACTGACTATCTGCTTGTGGAATTCTGTAAGTTCTTACCATATATATAATGACTTTAAATTATTTCAAATTGTTCTTATTTCAACAATAAAAACCACCTATCTTTTATTTCATAATTCAGTATTATTATATTATCGGCCGGCTAAAATATTTTTGCCGGGCGGTATGTTAATCGTAAACTTGTGTACGTCATAGACGCTCCATGGTGCGGCCACTGCAAATCCCTCGCGCCAGAGTACGCGAAGGCGGCTACCAAGCTTGCCGAAGAAGGCTCCAACATTAAACTGGCTAAAGTTGATGCCACTCAGGAACAAGACCTGGCTGAAAATTATAAAGTCAGAGGATATCCAACTCTTATGTTCTTCAAAAAGGGCGCCCAAATCGACTACACAGGTACTTTTTTTTTTAATTAACTAGATTCTCATTAATGTATTTTACAAATATGCCAGCTTATCTTACAAAGGAGCAATAAAAGTTAATACACAATGCTTAACCATGACTGAATCAGTTAATCAACGTTTGTAAACCTTTATCACACTTGATTTCTTGTAGTATTTGACATGGTTTATTGTATAATCAAGTAAAAAAAATTACCATGTGCTGCAGTGGCCTTTGGGTTTATGTCCAATACCCATCCTTACAAATCATAACCTATTCTTTGTATGAAAAGGTGGTCGCCAAGCTGACGATATTGTCGCATGGCTCAAGAAGAAGACTGGTCCAGCTGCCATCCTGATCACAAACTCCCAAGAGTTCAAGGAAATCACTGCAGCCAACCCAGTGGTTGTATTTGGTTTCTTCGCGGAGCAAGGCACAGACAAAGCTTCCATGTTCTATGCACTGGCCGGTGGAGTTGATGATCAAGTATTTGCTGTTGTCAACGATGAGAAACTTATGGAGGAGCTTGAAGTAACTTCTGAAAATATTGTACTGTTCAAAAATGTAAGTTTCACAAAATTTCACAAAAGTATGCATGCTTAAAATATGTATCAAATATAGAAATAAGAGCTGTATGTTTCATTGTGACTCATCGGTTATTTGAGGGGTCCTGGGTTTGATTTCTATTTAGACAGATATTTAAGTGAAGAAATATATACCTGCCTGCATTCCCATATTACATACTCAAAAAGTTATTTTGTTTTTCAGCGTAAACTCACCACACCACCACAAGAGATAATGTTTTAAAAGAAAATAAATTAATTTATTATAAAAGCATTTGAGTAAAATTTCTTTATTTTATTTAAAAATTCACAACATCATATTTATTTATCAAATCTGCAAGTGCATTCATAAACACTATAGATAATTTTTCTACTATCTCTTGTGATAAATGCTTGTAAGAATAAATTGATGTTTTAATCTAGTCAAGTTCAAATTACATTGTAACTTATCAATACTAAGTTCATGTTTAAAAATAAAATAAATTCTTACTGATAATATGACCAAATTGTCTTATCTATATGTATGTTTCTTGTTAACAGTTCGAAGAACCACGTGTCCAATATGATGGAGAATTTGAAGAAGAATTGCTCAAGACCTGGGTGTTTGTGCACAGCATGCCCACTATTGTTGAGTTCTCGCATGAAACAGCGTCCAAGATCTTTGGTGGCCAGATCAAATACCACCTTCTGCTCTTCCTGTCCAAGGTGAGTTGTTAAAATTGTTACATATATATTGTAATCTTTATAATACAAGGTGATGAATAAAAAAAAATATATCATCACTCAAATCTTTTAATATGTTTGTTTTTAGTTTTCATTATTCACAATTTGAAGCTTCAGGCAACATATTTCACCATTGGATTGAAAATTAACCCTACTCCCTACTAATCATTGAAGTTTCTTTAATTAAATATGAATTTGTGCATTAAATGGCTTGCAACTTGAAGTGAATTTTAATACAGATTCATCTTAAAGAATATTCTAGATATTCAACATTTCAAAGCATAATATGGTTTACAATTTTTAATCATTGATTTAATCTTTAATGCTTATTCTTCGCCATTATGTAATTAATGAAACAATTACAATTTTTGGTAGATAATGTATAAGGTCAATATGAAATTTGTTATGATAAAGTTATATGTCGTCTTTTTAACTTTAAATGGGAAACATGCCGTCATTTCCTTATCTCTTAGCCTAGTCACATGGTATAGAATCAATACTGTATACTTGTATATATGTATATTAAGCATTAGTATTAGTATTACCCTAACACTAAAGATGTTGAATGGGATTGTTTATATTATTATTGCATACGTTAAACAAATTTGCCATTTTTTACTCCAAGCTTACTACATAACTTCAATGGAAATAATACCCAAATCAGTAGCTGCAATATTAGTTCTATTTTATTCTTTTGTGTAATCTCACAGACAAAGGAACAGAATTTATTAAAATTATTGCTTATTTGTTGTTCAAATTGTTTTTCTGAAAGATTTAGTCCATTTAACAATCAGTGGGCATTTTTTTTATTTCAACAATAGATATTGTTTGATGATGTTCATTAAAGTGAATCTAATTCGACACTTCAATGACACTCGACCGTGAAAACTGATACCGGACATCTGTTCTGCAAAGTTGCACGTTTCATTAAAACAATATCTTTGATATGTCAGCAACTTATTCATGCAATAAAGATTATTATTAATGAATACGAGAACTTGTATTACAATAGGTCACGCGGCCCACGCTCTCGCCGGTGTATGTGAAAGTAACTAGATAACTTTCTGTCTTAACTGATGACTAAAAAGCTGACGCGTAAGACTAATTTGGGTCGATCTTTCACCGTTACGATTAAAAGAAATCGAAAAGCAATATTTGTAGTCAACATTTTTTTGAAATTATTTTTAATTGAATAAGACGTATCGACTTTTTCTTTTATTAAATTCATTTTTGTTAGTGGTTTATGATGTTTTAATGTCGTCGTTATGTACACGCTGTATCGTATCTGTTAGGACGGTATGCGTGAGGTCGATGACCCTGTCTGACCTATCCGCTAACTCATGAAATATCTTTACTACTTTCGATCTTAAAAAAGATATTACTTTTAACAAATAACATATTTAGATTCATATAATTGGGTATTGTGCATGTAGAAAATCAGTGTAATAAAGAAAACAATATTTTTGAGACGAAATTTAGTTATATTTTTCATTTGTTAGCTTGTTATAATAAAATTATTTCAGTTCGTTTGTAGGTAAAAACAGGTTATCTGCAAGAAATTGCTTTGTAATGATAAGATCGCCTTCTGTGCACGCGTGTATGAATTCATACAGCCGTGCAATTATTGTATATATTATTTAAAATTTAGATACTTTAATGTAAATATATAAAATATAAAAAAAAAATAACACATTCCATGTTACTGTCACGACTAATCGGAATTCACTTTAAATTTCGAACTAATTAAGTTACTTCAGTATCTTAATATTAGTGATTTAAAATTTAAAAAAATGCTATAGTTTCGCCTGAACATTTTATACTTTATTCTTATTTCTGTCTTCTACATTTCATCTAACGTTAGAAATTCCCGTTTCTTTTTCCAATAATAATAAAATTCTAACTAACAGCTCACAGGCAAATTTTAATATTAATCTATGACTTTTTAGAAAAATGGTGACTTCGAGAAGTATCTGGAAGATATCAGACCCGTTGCCAAGAGCTACCGCGACAGGATCATGTCGGTCGCCATCGACACTGATGAGGATGACCACCAGAGGTAAGAGAAAACGCCCAGTTACTCAATCCCTCCTCTAAACACTCCTTTCAATTTATTTTTTATTTATTTTATTATAAATGTTGCACCAACAAAAAGATCACCATTACATTCTAAAACAACAATTATGCAAGTATACATAGTATATCAACATAGGTCTCGATTTACTTATAGGTACAAACTACATTCAATGAAACTTAGACAACTAACTAATACACAACAAAATAATTTATCTA
>DWJZ01001267.1:0-24394 GCA_018249125.1 Asbolis capucinus
ATTGTGTAACTTCTGAATCGAAACCGAAATTTTGAGTGACTGGATTACATAAATAAATAATGTTGTAATGTGCATCCGATGATTCGCCTTAGCTTAGAATACTAAGGACTTGTACTATAGTTATGAAAGCACGAGTAACATGACTGTATTATAATAAAAATATAGATTTTAAGAGAAAGAAGAAATAGATATATTGACCCCAATTAATGTATCTGAGAGCTACACTACATACAATAACTTGTATTTTACCTGCTCGAGGCTACCACGCCACACACTCAATGCCAACTGAGCTATTTAATCTTAGTTTTGTTTGGAGCCAAGTCAGGGAACTCTTCAAACATTCTAACCAAAACAAGCAAGAGTTAGTAATGGAAATAAAGGCTTAATAATTTTTATTTAGTTAAAATAATTTTTAAAGTAGATGACTAGCAACATCCATAGGTATATGTTACTGTGATATGGCAATACATAATGCGATGACAATTTATTAACACATGACATTTCACATGCAATGCAAAGTCATAGTATTGTTATAATTAAAGTAAATTGGTGTTTTTTTAAACAATATGACGATCATAAATCATGTCTATATAAAATTTTAATGTTCTGAAGAGACTATTTATATTATGCAACATTATACTAGCTGGCACGAATCTACTACTATAGAAATGAATAAATCAAATTATACCTATTTGTATTAAATTTGTTTCAATTAATTACTTCAACAAATTGAAATAGAACCCCAACAGTATTGTTTTATTATTACTCATTTTACACAATGAACCGAATTCATTTATTGGTCTTGACCCAGTTTCGTGTATATTTTTATTAAAATTATTTTCATAATATCAATAGTATTTTATAATGTAAAACTGAAAATAATCAAAACATTTACTTATTGTAAATAGGCACCATATTGGGACACCAGTTTTATCTCTATCTCAAAATACCAACAATCCAGAAACGGCACACGCGCATAGAATAGATTCATTAAAAACTGGCGTCATACAGAATTGTTTTACGAATAAGCGGTCAGTCAGTCGTTGGAGGTATTATTAAGTATAATTAAATAATTCAATATTGCCGTCACTTGTAGTTGTAACAAGCAAAAATGCTGCTGCTCTTAAAATTGGATCACAATTAAGTAAGTAAGATAATGTTGTATTTGTCGATCGAATTTACATTTTACATAGAAACCTTACGTTAATGAAGTGACGAGTGGCCAGAGATTCGAAAATTTCTTGGCGCAACACCATGCATGTAATTTTATATAGACGTGGACTCTGAATTGTTCTGAGTTCTATCATCTCATTAAGCGGATAACGTCGATTCGAACATAACAATTTGGTTGCAGTGCAACAAACACCTCAAAACTGATATGAAAGTTGAAAAGAGCTTTTGTACGCAAATAAAGTATATATCGAACGTAACCTAACGTCAGCCGGTTATTTTTACTATCAGCTTACACTAGCGTAGATAGTGTATACTTATATTGTTAGGTTTGATAAAACTGGTAATATTAAGCGTTAGTATAGAATTGTCCTTTATTCTTTAATAAATTTTGTTATTCATTTTATACAATATAGGGACTTGATATTAACGTGGTATCTGGTATAAATACTCGACCTCGATTCGAAAAGTAGTCGAAGTAATTTTTTGTTAAGTAAACTATTGGTTCCTAATACGAAATTAATAATTTGTTTTAACAATGAGAAGGTAAAATTTTCACCTTTGCTGCAGCAGGTACTGCGCCATCTGTATCTGGTGCGGCGTGCCGGTGATGGTGATGATACGGTCGTCGGAGCCGGGCAGGGGCTCCGCGATCTCGATGCCGGCGCCGCTGTCACCGCGGATCTTCCGGATGCGCGAACCCGCTTTGCCGATTATCGCACCCGCCAACTGAAAACATGTAGGCGGCTTATTATTATTATTGTTTGTCAATATTCGGATTTAGAACTGGTCTGGATAGCAGATCACTAGTGCTATACTCACATAAGACCCTTAATAAAACTTCCATTACTACATTTTAAAGTACAAGTACAAACGATTTACAAATGCTAGAACAGCAATGGAAAGAACCATACACTGAGCACAGGTATGTATTTGGGTTATTCAAGGACTTATTCCTTCTCACGGCATAAAATAATTTTATGGAAATAGCCCGCAAACATGCAGGCAAACCAAAATAGCCACAAACACCAAAGGAATGAACGTCGCTTTTTGCGTTCCTTTCATCGTGCGTACCGCGAAGGACGAATAAGTTGCCGGGGTCAGTGTGTCCATTCGATTACGGCGGAAGTGTCTTAAAGTCAAGAGTGAATAGGCTATTACTGAATTAGTGCCCTTTACCATTTAAGATCATATCGCCGCTTACCATCACGTGGGATAGTGGTCAAGCACTAATTTAACTATTAGAAAGTAAAAAAGAACGGCGGATGCATTGTCGGCGTAAGAAATCTTCAAA
Source organism: Asbolis capucinus (assembly GCA_018249125.1). NCBI lineage: Eukaryota > Metazoa > Arthropoda > Insecta > Lepidoptera > Hesperiidae > Asbolis > Asbolis capucinus. The sequence goes on from DWJZ01001267.1 coordinate 2,465, forward strand.
TCTGCCAACACCAGCCGTAACATAACTTTGAAGGCTGGTTCAAGCAAATGGAAGGAAAAAAACTTTTAGGGTATTTTAGTTATTCGAAAGAAAACTTACATCCTTGGGAATGGTGACTTGCGTGGAGGTCTCAGATTGTCCGGCGCCGTTGTTGCCGAACCCGCCGCCACCACCACCGCCCCCACGGCCGCCGCCAAAGTTGCCTCCGTACGGCGGGCCACCGCCAAAAGCTCCGCGCGGTGGGCCTCCGAAGCCCCGAGGCCCGGGCGGGAAGTCATTAAATCCACGTGGTGGTGGAGGGCCGCTACGGCTCATGGGCGGCGCGCGTGGCGGCGGGGGCCTCGCGGAGGGTCCCAGCGGCGGCGGCACTCGAGGGGACACGCGCGGGGGCCCTCGTGGCGCGTTCCGGGGCCCGCCGGCACCGGGACCACCGCTCCCGTAGCCCCCATATTCCTCCGCGAAGAAGTCATCATAGTTGTGAGGGTCGTAGTTCTGAACGATGCCCTTAATTGGAACCTGCACACATTAAGTCATTTGAGAATGTGTGTTATCTTACTGCGACCACTATGTAAAAAAAAAAATTCTCAAAAATTCGGGGTTCGTAAAATTAATGTATGTAATATGCACTATGCAGACAATTTTTTTTTTGCCTGCAGCATTAATTAACAGATGTAGATTTATCGGAGATCATAGCTAAAACTTAGTGCAAATAACAGAGTGATATAGTAAGATAGAGTATAAAAACGATCTACATTAATAATTTTCAAATAAAAGCTATTTTTTCGATTCAAGAGATGAGTGGTCAAGTAAATGTATAGGAATAAAGAATAGCGTTCACTAAGGTTCTACAGTGATACTGAAAGCGTTACGTAAGCATAAAAGTATCTTTGTTTCAGGTTACAGCATAATAGCTACACTATGTAGCTACGCCGCGCCGCCGTCCAGGGTTGCAACAGATTGTAATGAAGTATAATAAATAATGATAACCTCTTTATATACTAATACTAGTGGACCCTGTATAGGTCCTGCGCGGTGGTTTTGGTGACATACCGGCAACAGCGCCGCTAACCAGGTTCAGTTGGGTTTTTAAACCTAACAGGATGTGACAGTATGGGACATACAAAATTTCAACCAAAGCCGTTTATGAGTTAGGTTACAAAAAAACGTATAGAAGAATTATTATGCATATTAGGATTTTATAGAAGGATTGTAACAAAAAATTAATGAAATGTATTTTCAATTTGAAACCACAAAACTCAATCCACCCGGTGACATCGCGACACAATTTTCATTGTGCAATAGTTTCACTACAAGATTGCATGTTTGTAAAGCATTATACATATATTATTAAAGGTTGAATGCGGAACGACGTCAGCCTATAGTCGATATATAAATGAAATCGACAATCTATCTTTTTTTTACCTGCACCATTGACCCGCACATTTTTGGCCATCGTATATGAAGAGGATGCCGTCTTGGACCTAACGTATAGTTTTCTGGTGCCAAAAATTTCAGTCAAACCGTTGGTATAAGAGAGTATTGAGAGCCAAAATATAGCGCCATGATTGGTGGATTCAAAATTGCGACAGTTCATGTTTTATATTGCTAATAGTAATGTTATGATTTAGAAATAATAAATAAATTTTTGATTTTATATAGTTGTCCACGGAACAGCTCGCCCAGGATACGGGATCTAGCAAGCTATAATAGTTGGTGTTTGATATTTTCATCTTCGAAGCATTCCCTTTTAGAATGATTAGCCGGTAGAAAAATGTAGTAAGCATTAAGCTCGCCATTTGCCATTTATTAAAGGCAATAAAGGTTATATAAAAAAAATTATAAATGGTCTCACCTGCCGCACTAGATTGAGCACCTCGCGCACGCCGGCCGCGACCGACTCTAGCTTCCCCACCAGCTGCACCACGCGCTCCGTGCTCTGCGGCGCGAGGTTAGAAAATATCTTCAAACGAGCGCCCGTTTTCTGAAGAAAAAAATACAAATATCTATGTTAGTTTTTTTTAGGTACAGTAAGTTAATGCTCGACATCGATCGCACCTAATGGTAAGTGGCGATAATGTCTAACATGTCGGGCGCACTAACTTAGTAAATACCTATCCACTTTTCTCTTGAAGACTCCCATATCACACGTAGGCGGGAATAGTCGTCAACATTATCGCAAAGCAAGCAATGTAGAGGTGAAATGGCAATGTCAGGACAGGTCATCATGCTCCATTATCGAAGGACCAATTTGGCTTGTATGGTTACGATATTTTTTGCGACTGAAGAGTGTCTAACACAAACGCCGATCTACTGAATTAGAACATTGCCTACCAGTGCCGTAACGGAGTATTGTCTTACGATTAATTACGACATAACCAATATTAAAACTCCATTAATAGATGGCATTAGTAATACAGTTTTTTATTTATAAATATACTGGTTTTTTTTTGTTTAAGTTGTACGCTATATACTAAACACATTTTCTGTTTTTGTATTACAAGTTCATTCATTTATCCGAAAACAGATTTTCCAAATATCGACGTCTCATAATTAGTTCGCTCTGCTGTTTATACAAATTTATAAGTGAAACGACTCTACCGTTTTTCTATCACACATATACACGTTACTCAGTCGTTATAAGCGAGGGATAGAGAATCAGGCTGTTCATTAACAGTGTCATAGACCTGAAGTACATCAAAAACCTGACTATGTCTAGACAAAGTTTTTTAATAAGTCCTAAATGCAAGAGATACTAAAAACATACTATTCACAGGATTGCAAACATAGGTTGATGACTTAGTACTACACCATTTGATGCCGACGGTAATCATGCATTTAATTGTATTTATTACTAAGTAAAACAAAAATCCATAACGCTGTCAAAAACACTATGCCATTTTTAACATAACCGTACTCTTATACTAAGGTAATGTACACTTATTTAGATAAAAAACTGATTCTATGACGAGATTTAAAAAAATCTATGTATTTTCACTTACATAGCTGCCACGCCTCCGTCCTTTATACTTATTGAAATTTAGCGTATAACCTTACATGACTCATAAATACGATTAATACTATTTTATATAATTTTACACATAAAAAACTGAAATATACTATCTTTAGCAACTGACAAACCGGTTCACTAACTCCAGTGTTTCATGGGATTTTCAAAAAAAATTTTTTTTCAGTTAGCTGGGAATGTATTGCATAACAACTACCGTTGTCTAAATACTGTTATTCATACCTTTAAAAAAATAATTAAATTATATTACATAATAACGTTTTTTTTTTAAACATAACAAATACTCAAATTATCATCAATTCAAGAGTGGAAGGTAGCGATGAGCTATCAGATGGGGAGGGAATTTAATCAATCTCCTTGGCCGACTGAGAATTGATGGTCAATTTGTTTTGTTCTAATTTGAATCAAGTGCCTTACTGGAGGAAATTCCTCCTTAATTTGTTGCGATAAAACGTGGTTTCGTTAAAAAAAGACTCGGTAACATAAAACTGCAATATGAAGGCAATAGAAATGTTTAGTTAACTGGTGAAAGTTACTACATAATTAATGTCTAAACGACCCATTTTAAAACAAAGCTGGAATAAAATTAACACAGAAACAAGTAAAGGAAACTTACAAAGGAAAGGATAATTAATCAACACTCAACAGTGTCGAGTACACAAGGTACTTTTCGCTCAAATCCCTTTCATAAAAAGCTTTCAAATAAAAAGGACCGATTATAGGGATTCTCCGTAAAATAACGAACACACGAGTGTCTAGCTGTGACGTGACATCTGATTGGTGCAAAACTACAAACACGCATGCGTCGACGGATCGACCCGCGCACGTGGACTCGTCAGTTGTAGGTACTAACACGCACAAACAACACATGATTTTTTTCTTTACACTGACACAGATAAATAAACAAAACTAGAAATTAAAATAAAATAAATCCAAACACTTAATTGAGGTAGTCCGGGAACAAAGGATTTATATGATGCACAAAGACAATGAATGTTGAGTAACACTATTATATCTTTATGTCAGGTAACACAAACAGAATACGCACCTATATTTAAATTAACGTATGCATTTAATAACGTCTATATATCGGGGTATAAAATCGAAATACCCTGAGTAAATATATAGCAATGACATTATTTCGCGCACTCGCCGGACACGCGATGGAGTACTTCGGACTGCCGGTCCATCCCCGGGGAAAGTCGGCGATAGAGTGAGCCGTGGTACCTACGGTAGCGTGCAACACCTGCTCCTCCCTTCCCTTACCCCTCCCCTAGTGCGGTGCACTTGTAGGGCTCCACCACCCCGCGACCGCACGTGCCACGCCTTCGACACTTTAACGTGCCCATTTCTCAAAAACTTTATTCGCGACTTACTCATTCGGCACCGGTAACAAAGCACTCATTAGAATTTGAAATTCGTCTGGATCGTTCGACGTATCCAAACGGTCTCGTTTAAAACAGATTATTCATTTTCACCGTACACCACTCGTCCTAATGAGCTTGTCAGTGCTTCAAATCTGAAAATTTTGTGCAGAATAAAGTCCTTTTATTAATGAAATAACTTAAATCGGATCGAATGGCATTAATAATGCGGTATTTAATTTGGAGGAACAGTTTCACTAAAATTTATGTAATTTAGAGAACTCAAAATGCCGAGTAAGTTTTGCTTGGGTCGATATTGGGGTATAACATTTGATGGTACGACGAAGCCATAGAATGGTGTGCGGCTCGGTCGGAAACGGAAGCGCTCGCGTGTTACAGGCCGATGTAATTGCCGGTGTCACCCGCCATCAGCCCTCTGTCACCGGCCAGGCTCTGTAATTACGCATGGAAGACATATGTGCGGCCGGTTCAAATTACACCCGTTCGATTGCAGCTACTAATTTCGTTCCAATTACATCGAAAGAACGGATGTCCAGTATCGGCGCCTTAATGACTTAATGCGGTTCAATGGTGAACATGACATCAAATGTAACCTCAGCGGGACAATCGATTCGGTTTCAGATAAATTCAATCTTTAGAAATGCAACCAAAACTTATCGCGCATCCGCTGATATTTTAGTATAACATAGCCTAAGGAGGATGTACAGGAGTCACAAAAACTATAAGGCGTCACGTGCGCCGGCGTTGGGGTAACTTGAGCACGGCGCCCGCGCTTCCGACGGAAGAAACCTAACCGACACGTGTCCGACAAATTCAACTGCCACCCCTGTAGCATGACACCCATGTAATTACACGTTATTATGTCTCATCGAAAGGCCCAATTTAAAAGGTTTCGAGGCAAACAATCTACTAAGCTAATAAACGTAATTTTTAATAGTTAATATGGAAATAAATTTATTCTAGCTCGTGTATAGCAGGGAGCATTACTGGGTTTGTTGTTGACTATTGAAGTGTTCGAAAGTTTACAGTCCCCTTGCCAACAAGGGAACAATACCCAACGAGGGTAAGGAAACGAAGAACAGAGCGCGTACCTAAGAGGGCCCGAGAATCGCTCTAAATTTAAAGGAACTTCGATGCGTGGCATGTGTTCGAAATTTCTATTTAGGAAGGTCGGCGAAGAAGAAGGTCTTATGTGGCGCGCTTATTGTGCAAGTAGGTAGGGTAGGTACCCAGGTGCGCGCGAGCTTTTTGTACGGCCTTCCGGCGGCTGCGCGCGCACCTGCCGGGCAGCTGCCGCCCGCGCACGCGCCTTTGCGCATGCGCACTCACGGTGCAACGCGCCAGCGGTAATACCAACGCCTAACGGCAGCACTTCTACAGTTTGGAGTACAAATGTTACGTGAAAACTGAAGAGTAAATCTGTTAGTTTCACCTTTACCACTGATGTCAATTATTTACATTTTTCGAACTGTGAAATATTAACAAAAATGTATCCACTAGACGAACTCCTTGAAATTGAGTGAATGTTTTCGTATCATTACATTCCAAAGAGTAAATTATATACAACCATAACTACGTTTTTTCTATCTAGGAATTATTATTTCATTGTATCCTGTTACAGTACAGGTACAATTCATTCACCAAAATTGAAATCCATTATTAGGATAACAAAAGAAACCAGCTGTTTCTTAAGCACAAAAAAGATTCACATTCCTTTAAAGAAGTAGAAATTTTGATCTGTATGCAACCGTAACAAAGAAAACAGCTGACAGGGGGCAGATTTGCACCGTATATACATAATACGAAGGTCGCTTTATTTGTATCAATGGGCCAAAGGTAGGGCAAATTATTAAATAAAGTTTTCGCCAAGTTTTGATGAATAATGTTAATATACAAAAGGAATATCAAGAATATGAGTTTAATACTTATATTAGTCGTTGACATCAAAACGACAAGAGATAACTCAAGTTATGTTGGATGAAACGACAAATAAGTTTGGCACATTTCATATAGCGTGTCGTCTTACCGAATTTTTTCGATGTAGATTTCTAATAAAAAATGTAAAAAACGGTATTTCTCCAATTTTATATAAGTCACAAAAAAAAATTAAAATTACGCCTTAGATGCATTTTATTTAAATTCGACTGAGCATCTATTTTAAAGTAAATAGATTTTCTATTTAAACATAATATACAGATACTTTCTGCCAAAAAGGAAAATACAAATAAATATCTTTGGACACGGCCATCAGACCCCAAACTAAGCGTCAGCTTGTGCTAATGGTATTCAGACACGTGATAAACACACATATATGAATATTTTTAGATTATATACTTATATATATATTTACACCCAGACTCAGAATGAACATTCCTGTTCATCACAGAAAAGTTTACCCTGGGTGGGAATCGAACCCACAAACTTCGGCGTAGCAGAGATATCCACTAACAACTAAACTAAGCGGCCAGTCGAATATTATTATATTATTATGGTAACAAAACCGGATTTGTAATGAAATTATTTTACCAGGTAAATTTGGAAAAAACATACGCTATATAAACTCCCTAATCGAAGTTATGAAAATGGCTGCAGCGGTACCAGATTGCCAAGTTGCGGAATAGGTTTTAAAACTTGGGCGACGGAGTTGGCGCACCGTAATGGATCGTCATGCACCCTATAGTTTCGCCGCAGCTTAACTATATTTACCAGCTTATTAACAACACCATACCGCTTACAAGTTTAAGTTTGACTGTTACTATGAGCTAATATTGTCGGTATTTTGTAAATCAATTAATAGAAGCAATTTTTAACTCATTTTAACGAAGGTTTACTTCTTATTAATCGTTTCTACAAAGAAGTATATAATAACCGAATATACACATGCTATAAATGGCATTCTTGTTAACTATCTACCCTACTCTCGACCGCTGATTAGCTTCATTTACTGAACTTTTGATAGAAGTTACGACAATGGAAACTGGTATTTTAAGGTACGACGGTTGCGAGTTCCGAAATATTTTATAACTAAATAAATAACAGCTTTGACATCCTGTGCAATACGAGAAGACTTGAGAAGAAGGAGTCTTAATTATTTTCCGCAACACGGTGACAGATCATACATCCGCTGGTTTCTACGTTATCAAAAGGTATCATTTGGAGGGACATATCTACTGCAAAGGTCGTTTTTTAATAGTGTTCATATAAAAAAAATAACCAATTTCATATAAATTGGTAAACTTAGTACAACTTTTTATATCTATTACTACATCTATTAATTGTTTCGTAACTGTGTAATAACTGCTAGATATTACAAAGCATAAACCAGAAAAAACACGAAAGTCTGAATTTGATAGAGTAGCAAGCAATTTTCAAAACGAACTCGCGGGCATCAGGTCGTGTATATTATAAACTCTTATTTAGACGAAAATAGACCTCGATGAAAAATTATAAAATAGTGTAAAACATCCGTTCGATTAAGATAAAATGCGTTCACGGGCAGCAGCTGCCCTCGCATCTGCCCTGCATCCCGAGTGCCGTGCCGCGACCCGAAAACATTGTCAGCATAAAAAATCTCTTAGTTGCTCTCGCTAGGCAGATGAGAACTACGCGAATAGCTAGGCAAACATCTGCTCCGTCTACTTCATACCTGGTACGTTTTTGTTGCACGTTTTAAGGTTTCCAATTAAAAAGGAACTCTTACTATCATCGCGATCAATTGCGTGTCTCTCAAGGAGAGGGTGAGGTAATTTTTAAACGAGTGAAGACATGTAAGGATCTTTGCTGTACATTTATGAATTATGATTCACCGGGACGTTTATTTCCTCAGCGTTTATCATCAGGAATACGTTCAAGGTTCCATTGTTAAATTACAAAAAAATTACTTGTCGTACTGCGCTTTTCAGATTTAGTATTCGTAAAATTAATATATTTTTAGGTAATTTTTTCTAAAATTACTATTTTAAGGATATTTTATGAAAGAAAACAATTTTGACTCACCTCACGAAGCTCCTTGATCTTGGCACCCCCTTTGCCGATGACGCAACCGGCACGGCTCTGGTTAATAAGTAGACGTACATCTAGTTCTTCATTGTTTCCTGACGGTCCACTCTAACAAATTATTAAACATTAGATTTTAATTTCAATGAAATTTTGTATAAAAATATTTTATATGAGGTTATTTGAAAACACTTACATCACCCAAATTAGGAAGGATTTCTTTGATGATTTCTGTAATCGTATCAACATCCCGTGCACCTATAGATAAAATCCTGAAAATTAAATTTTTCGTTTAATACTTAGAACCGATCGTAATATCACGTGGAAAGAAACACAGCACAATATTTATTACGATCATCATCATGTAACAAATCAACGGTCAGGGAGGTCTGTTTCCGGGCTGAATCATTTAAAGCGTGATGGCGATGACATTGTTGTTATCCATATCCGTACAGGTAACTTGAATCGGTTGGAATTTAGTGAGGAGACGAGTACAATTCGTGCGAATCGGCGTAGAGGCTGCTCATCGACGAGCGATTCGTAACACAAAATGAGCGATGGAAAATCGGCACTGAGGCCACGAAAATCGTTTCGGAAGGCGTACAAGGTGACGTGCAACTCCCTGCGGGGGTCGTGATGGGATCGATAGAGGATGAAGCGCCTGATCGGAACCTGGATATTCAAACAACTCCTGACTGTTGACGAGTAGAGCAAATAGAGCCCGACTGGGGCGGTAAGTTGAGAGTAGCTTGGCGATATAGTTTACCGTTCGGGGCCGGGGCAATCTGGGACTGTTATAGAGGCTTTGTACTGCGTGGCGGGGCGGCGGGTGCGGGGCGCGGCGTCCAGCGGGGCGGGACCGGCAACCAAGAGTCGCTGTAGCGGCGCGCCACGCTCCTCCCGTACCACCAACACCGGGGACATCATTGTCAACACTTGCTCCACTTTCACACAACTTTGATATACTCAAATCTTTTTGGCTATACTACTACTATACGCCTACGACTACGCCACAAGATGACATCACGCATGTCACACACTATGGTGTTGCATAAAGCTGCGCATGATCCTGCGCGAACATCAAAGCGGTCATAAAAGTTGGCGCAAAGTGAAATAAAGTAGCTCTACATTTTTCAAATTACGTCTTATTTGAATGTGAATACTGACTAATAAAACGAAACAGTGTCAAAGTGTGTTAAGGTATCGCTAGGTTGTTTTAGAAATGATGAAATCGGCGTGTGGGGAGGTGCGCGGCGCGCCGCTCTAGCCAAAGGCATCTCAGGGGCGTTAAAGACCTGTAACTGGCTGCCGGGGAGTTATTCTCTCTACGGACTGGCCGCCGACGCGTAATGTGGTGGCCGAAACACCACTGAAGCTCACTCTCTTCTTCATAACTTTACTCAATTTTATAAGGGTTAATTCACAGACTTACATGTACTGTAATTTAACTACATGTAGCATTATAAAAGGTAATAGAGACATGGAAAGGGCAAGCCTCGCTTTACCAGCGGGAGCAGTATTGTAATTTATATTTATAATTTCACACCTGTACCTGTGGCGAAAAATCATCAAACTATTAAATTAAAAAAAGAAACAAAATTATGGCAATGTGAACAAACTAAATTCATAATGTATTAAACATAAAAATATTATTAATTTTAAATTTACTACAGCTACTTACAATTATAACTTTTAATTAATGGCTAAATGATTAGATCTACGAAGAAATAATTTAACAAAGTCAATAGTTAATTTTCATTTTTAAACATGTACTAAAAAATTAATCAAACATGTTATACGGTAAATTTAATATTTGCACTGACCTCATTTCTCAGTTTTGATATATTGGAGCCGCCCTTGCCAATGATGGAACCGGCCACCTATGAAGAAAAAAAAATCACAAAGGTGACCAAGTGTGTGTGTGATATTAGACCTATATCAGCCATGTGTTGTTTCTTGTAGCGAAACCGTTAAATTGTAAAAATGCATATGTTTATGAAATAGTAAAAAAAGTCCAACGTAAAAATTAAGGTAATTTAGTTCCATTAGATTAGATTAGCATTTTAACAAAGTAAAACAATATAGTTAAGATATGACAAATAAAATATATGTATGAACAAATCTTATGCATAAACATACTTCATTTTTATTATATGTACATTGTTACTTCCATAAATTATTTTCTTTATAAAATTGTGTTTATAATTGCGTGCGATGGTCAGGCTGTGCTCGGGGTAAGGAACGCTTATCATTGCCACGTCTGGCTTCGACCCAAATGCGGTTTTTATGAAAATGCAGAATGTAGTCGATGTTAACATCACTTTTAAAGATATTAACTAAAGAAGCATATTTCTGTATGGTTTTAAAAGTTAGTATATTCCTAATTACAACCCCACCTGATTGACACCCCACCTGATGATAACATATACTATAACATAACACCAACGAACCTTTAAAATATTATAAGATATCTTTTGTCACACTATTCAATCCAATAATAATAACTCTTCTTGTATTGTACACAATTTGAAATTTCAATGTTTATTTACAATTTGCATGCACTAAACAATGCTACACTTATCGTAATTATAATGTGAGAGTCTACTTAAAAGTAAGGCTGAAAAGCTCTAAGTAGGCAGGCAGACCATACTGGTCTACTAAGATATTATCAGAAATTATACACATTACACAATTTATATTAAGAAAACTTATATATACAAAGACATCGCATTTTCTTGCAAGAAAGACATCTCTGCTGTTCTTATTACATCCTTTCAAAAGCAACGGAAAAGTAAACCCTCGCGGTTATTTTTTAAACTTCAAGGCTAATGTAATTAATCTTAATCTAGGCTAACATGCCCTTTCCTAGGCCTTTTTTTAGGACTTTTTGGAAAGAAAATGAAATATTAAAAACTTGTTGCCGTCGTCTAACTAGATGACAATGATGGAAAACTGTAGATATGTCAATATTATAATACAATTATTAGTTTATATATTTTTTTAATAATATAACAGTTTGCGTTTTTGAATTTATTTTTTTAAGTACGAAAACAGTTTTTTGTTTTTTTTTTTTGTTCCGAAGATAATGATGTCTTAGCGTATTATATTTATAGAAACTAAAAGTCGAAATTCTTCATGATCAGTCTAACTGACCGGACCGAGACACTAGTAGACTACCTAAACATAATTAGTTAATACCTATTTTATGAGTTACGCTCTCGATAATGTTGATAATTGGAGTTACAGAAAAAAAATCAATGTATTATAGGGCTTGAAGCCTACGTGGTAGTGACCTTAGTTCAATTATTGGCTGTGGCAGACGTATGAGAGAAATAAATATTTATCCAAATGCCACGGGTATTATTGGTGTATGTACATCTATGCCATATGCGACACAGGGAATCCTAAAATAGAGGTATGACGTGTGTAAGCTTAAAACGTTTATGATGACGTACCCGGCTAGGGATGAGAAAGGTAGCTTCCTCGTCGGTGATGCGGTTCCTCTTGAGCGCAGGGCCATCGTCTCCGTATGCGTCGCGCTTCATCGTGTTTCCACCTGCTGTGACAAAACATTAATATATTCAATATTTGCCGATCTATAGAAAGGAACATCCTATGAAGAAAATGGATCCGTTAATAGATTAGTTCTATAAAAACACAATTATAAAAATTAAATGAAATGAAAATTGTTTATTTCGTCGTAGGAGGCAAAAGCTTACTTAACGCAAGTCAAAATTTTACAATACAAAGTCCCTACATAAGTTATAATTTTTTTAACAAAATAAGTAGAAGAAAATTTAACGCATTTTTTTGATAAAGTCAAAATTATAAAATATCACCAATAACTCCATTTATATCCGCCTTAAAATATATTAGTTCCACGCGTAATTATAATGTTAGTGTTTCGATGATTTATTTGTTTTCGAATAATTTGATATTTTTTGACATGATTTTGTTCACACATGGAAAACTTAAATATCGAGTTCCTCTGCGTCACCAACAAATAGGTCGTAGAATGAAATGTGTCTGTGGAAGCTTCTCTAAAAGAAAACACGGTACGTTTTTGATTCCAATGTTCCCGTTTTGGAACGTATAGTATAATACGCGCTAGACTTCGAAATTCTTAAGTTTACATGAAAAATATAGTATACTTTTATTTTGCATCCTTTTATTCATTTTAACTCAAGAGGATACTACGTAGCAAGATGGTATTATATAGACTTCTACAAATTAGTAATAGAAGCAAACCATTTTCATGGTGCAGCCATTATACTTTTCGATACACCGAGTGTACACAATCAACTAGGCAAAGTTCAATATAAACAGCAGGTAGACTTTACGAATGTCAAGTAGAGTTGAGGAAAGTTGAAAACTATAGTAAAATATGTGCCTTGCAAAGTGCCACAAAGGCATATTTGCATGCTCAGTGAGTTTTCGTTGCTGCCCGTGTTGCACGCGATGTACTACAAGTCCGCCACAACGACTTTAAGATACTAATTTTAAAATTTCTATTATCTAAATTTATATTATTTAAATATTCTATTATCGTTGTAGAAAGAATATTATGCACAATTCTAAAACAGAAAACTAAGGTCTAAGGTTAAAACTAATAGTCTTCAAATACTTTAACAGATCCTATAATCACATAATCATTACTTAAAGCTAACCATCAAGTCCAGTCCGGATACAATCCAAGCCGTAGCATACTTCAACAAAGAAATTAACAAAGACAGGAATAAAAAGAATAACACGGAGAAAAATTAAAGTCGTTTGAATTAAAATGCTGCAGTTGAAAGCTGCCGACGACGACTAAAACTCAGTGAGAAACCCCGCCAACAAGATTTCCGGCTCCGCATCCGCCGGCGCAAACAATGCGCCTAGAGTTCGGGTCGTCCCACAAACGATGTCACAATAAAATTATGCAGATTACCTTCTCAAACTCGTGGAGTAAATTTAAAGTAGATCCCGCATCGACAGGGTTAGCACAGTTTAAGTCCAGACTTCGACATGCTAATATCCTCGTCTGCCGAGTAGCAGGTGAGCGAGGTCGACGACACGTACAGGTGTACGCCTACAAAGTCGCCGGAACCGGGACAATTCGCACTCATCAAACAAACTTTCGTGGATAAAGACCTAAGGCCTCATAAGTCTAAATTCAAACCCTGCGGGCTTCTTTGATACCATCCGCATTCTAAGAACGAGGACTTTGCAAGTAAGGTTTCATTACTAACAAAGTACGTAGTCACATTTATTGGCAGCAGCAGACTATCGTTATATTCCCCGATTCTTCGGCACAATTCTGTGTAGAGCAAACGGGTATTGTCTGAAATGTTGCCGACGTAACGGAATGGACCGGTTTAAGAAAACTTTAGCAAGTATCGATTCAGGTTAAGGACGATTAAAAAGGGAATATAATGTATGTGAATAGAACAGCCAACTGGCTCTGAGCCGCCCCGGCAGGTGTTCGGTGCACAAAGACGGCGTACCTACGGACCTTCTCGCGCAAAAAATCGTGAAAAAACAAGGCTCCAAATGTCACTACCAGCTGTCTCACCTGCGTACCCACTCTGACTTATCGTTCTTGTTCGTCTCCACTTAACTTTAGTTTCATACTCTGTTTCAAAACTATAGCGAAAACTTAACGTGCGTGATTTTATTAAACAAATACTCGTCACTATTACAATTACCATGTGCGTGTACAACTACTACAAAACCAACTATCCCATACAAATAAAATGTGGCCTCAATCGTATAACTACAACAACATGTTATTTCATAAAGGGCTGCTAAGGACTCACCTATTATTTAATCAGGGCGTTCAGAACAAGGCAGTTCAGACCTAGAACAAGATAAATATCTAATTAGATTTTGGTAGTCATAAAAAAATTTCACATTAAAAAAAATATTCGAACCTACATCATAATAAGTGAGTGTACTGATATGCAGATATAGCGCGATTAGTGGCATATTAGTATTGATTGGTATGGAAAAGGCGTCCTCATAGTGAGACGAACGCGACTCGACTGGCTTCGGTCGGGCGCCACACGGGTGTTAGTAGGGCCCATACGAGACTCCGGGGCGCCGTCGCTGCACATGCGCACCGTCCACCACCCCCTCGATAACAGAGGGTGTTACCTCTCAGTGTCCCGGAAACGAGGACTTAACGACTCACACCACAAGACGACACCCTGCTCTAAGTCTCCCACCGACACACTGTCACACAAGACACAAATACACCAAACTTTCCATTTCCCACTGATAATAGTTTTCTCGACATCAGCCGCAACTTGATTCATATAAAATTTAAAGTACTCACAAATTTAATGTAAACAGTGGTTCAAAATAAGAAAACAAGATTTTTCTGCATACGTACATACTAGCACAAACGGCACCCTCCTGGTTACTCTGGAGGCCTAAAGCATATTCTCTACCACACTGCTCAAAGGGGGATTTTTGGAGGGTTAGTGTCCAACCCAAATATCGGAAACCTTAACACCTCCCAAAAAGGCCTTTCTCCCGACGTGGGTAATTATTGCTTTCTAACGACAACCGGCACTGTTGCGGCATTTGTGCACCAGCGGTCACCCATCCACTAAACGAGCGCGCCCGCTATTAGTTACTTAAATTAGTTGATCAGTTACGATGGACACCGCCAGACTATGAACGTCTTATTATACACTACATATTTCTGAAGCCATAACATGATGGTTTCTGTGAAAATACGCCAAAATTTCGTAATCAAAAATTACAATTGAAGCTACAGTACTAAAGTAACAAATGAGTAAATATTACATTTTTAACCTCCATTAAAGATTTTCCCAATCCACGTTTTGCAAAAATAACTATCGAAGAAAATCGTCGCCGTGAGAAAATGTGCATATGGCTGGGGGTTCTGACAAGCTCATTAAAATTCTACGAGGACACATTCTTGAAAACACATGGACAACTAGAGTTATTTTCCCATAAATTTCTTTCGAGTAATTAAAATAAATATTGAATGTACTTCATAATTTTTCTTGGTTTATTTTTTATCATTATATCCTCACTAGACTGTATCATAGTAAACACGAAGTAATTATTTTGGAGTTGGGCTTCGAGTTTTCGAAATAGGGGACACAAGCAGACTTGATGCGTACTTACATAACTTGATATCTAAAATCTCTATTGTATATAAAATAACTATTATTTTACTTAAAATAAGAAGTTTCGCGTGCATAAAATTATGGAAAGTGTAATAATATAAAATATCATGTCTGTGTACTAACACTAAAGAGTTCCTTCGTCGGAAGCATATCCTAAACATAGTACCTGATCATACTTAATCTAATATTTTTAAGAGAGATGAGTATTTTTTTAATGCGGACTAGACATAACAGTATGTAGCTCAACTTTTAGAAGAAAGAAAATCCTTCAGGAAATTTTAATGCAGAATGCAAGATTTGACCTATACTATTCTAAAAATTCAGTAAATTAGTAAAGTCAATAAAACAATTATGATAGGACATGTAAGGTTAATATACTTTCTACTCTAGTACTAGTATAAAGTTATATATTAAGTATGTGATATTGTGATCGCACGAGAAACAGTCATTAAGCAACATTAACGACCATCCACGGCATCCCTTAAAAAATTAACCACCATAGAACGAGTCAAATATTGTTATTAAAAACGATGAATAACTTATATCTTTATACGTAAAATATTGATGAAATGAAATAAAATATTTATGCCACTATTTTTGTTTGCTTTCGCGTCAATTCTGATACTCTACGTAATTAGATATTATTAATCGAGGATTTAAAAAATAAAACGAAAAAGATATAAAAGCAATGGTATACTTTCAAGTACTTGTAATAACGATTTTAAGACCTACGAGATTTTTTAATAGTCAATTGATATTCAAATCGTGATGATTTGCTACGTATAATATTTTAAGTTTTAACAAAAGATCTCGTGACACGTCTGCCACAAAATAGGACAATATTAATCTTACCTAACAATAAAAATATAAATGAATGTTTGAGCTCGATAAGATCTACATGATTGCCGCCATACAAATGATATAATGATGTAGCACATCAAACATTTGTACCGACGACAGGTCTGTTTGTGCCAGGACATTAGGTACGTAGATATAGCAGACGAATTCACCATTAGTCAATAGCTAATAGTCCATCGATAGGAACGAGCCGTCAAAGAAAATTGTCACCCAGGCAACAGAACAACAACAAAATCGAAAGTATCAAAACTCAAGATAAGTCCTCATAAAAATGATTGCACCAGGAATGTAAAAAAAAAGATAATTCAAATTTACTGGGAAGTCTCAAATGGCGCAAAAACAGTACATGCTTAATTCTTTATCTACGGCTTCTGGAATCTATTATTATCGAATAACATTAAATATTAAGCTCAATTCACTGTATTGACTTAAAAAAAAGTCTTGAGAAAAACACACCTGTTTATGCTGTCCACTTTCCGATTTTAGCTTTAGCGTCGCTTTAGTGTGTAATTGTAAAAGTCAACGTCTGTAATTTGTTCGACGTGAGTTGCTAAAATATTCAGCGAGTCTTGGGAAAGCAACGACCGATGCCACCTGACTCAAGACTTGTGGGGTGTCTTAGAGGGCTACCGCCTTCGCGGCGAACATTTGCATGACCTGCCATTTTCTCATAATATTTTTATTGATAAAACCACCAATTTAATAATTTACATCGTTAATTTTACTAAAGACGTACTTTTTTCATACCATGAACGCGTTATTGAGGTTATTAATGTGAAGTAAATCCACGTAGATAAACCTAAACCAAATGATAGTCTACCTGTTCTGTCGATCAACTGAGCAATCAACTGACATGGCAAATTTAACGGTTTCTAGTCAACTACGAAACCTGAAAGAAAACATTGAAATTGTTGAATAATTTCCAAAAGAGAAGTATGAAGAACGTGACAACAAAAACGGCCCTTTTCTTGCCCTGGATATTTAATAAGAAAATTGATGTCATTACATAGCAGTTTGTCCCTCTCGGAGGAATTATTTATTCGAGAATAACGACGTCAATTCAGAAGTCCCGGAAAAAAGCGTTGCCTCATACACATACTAAGTCTTCAGCCTAGCGGATCGGCCGTAGCTTATGGGGAAAAACATAATATTTATAGTTGCGTTCAAATTTGGTCGAGTATATTGGGTGTACTCGGTTAAGCGAAAAAATAATTTTCGTAAGTTGTTGTATAGAGTCGATGTGATACTATTGATAAATTAGTGCAGCATTGAAAACTATAATGGAAAACACGTGCAGAGGATACAATTGCTTAAGCACTCTTAAGAGTAGTACTCAGCAACACGCAATGCTGTTAGTTTGTTAAGTTGGTCTTGATAGTAGATAGATAGATATATTATTATATGTAATATTTTCATAGTAATATGTAACGTTATCATATTTTTAGTGGCGAGATTGAAACTTACATTAGTCATTAACTTTTTTTATTAGTCATTTGAGAAAACAACAATATTCATCCCCACATTGTTTTAGTAGGCCAGTACCGAATAAGACTGAAAATTTTACAAAAGAGGGCGGTCTCAGTGATAGCAGACGACGAATGTGCCTAAATATATTTTTATAATTGGGAGAGGCTGCCATCTATCTTGTGTCTATTGACTTTAATATCGCAACAAATGGCAGGGTATTGCCAAGACAAGAATCCTCTACTGGGATCTCAAAGCAAGATAACTATGAGCTATGTAATCAAAATCTCTACAGTGACCGCTCGCAACCGCGAGGCTTCTTCTCCCGAGGGTATTAATGGGATATATTTGAACGGTAGTGATACTGCCCGCCGTCTCCGTGTTCGAGCGATCGCTATTTCCTCAATCGAACCAAGTATCCACTTCATTGCTGTACCACTGAAATTTGGTTTAACCATTTTTTTGTCTAAACCCTAGTCGCATCACGCTGACTACGTTCGGATTAGTAGACTGCACACACCTAAGACAACTTTATGGGGAACTAATAGGAGTGCAGATTTCCTCATTTTCCTTTGCTTCACCGAAACATGTGATAATTAAATTTTTAATTAACATAACTTAAAAAATTTGCACTGCGCGTTTTAACTCAGGACTTCCAATTCGAGAGACGACGCGACGTTCAAACCGTTAGGCTATCACTGCATTCAAAAAAAGAGGGTATCACTGCTCTACTTACAACATACAATTATAAAAGAATACTGCGAATAATTAATTGCAAAATTTCTCGAAGACGCAGCTGAACTTGAAGGATAGATAATAACATATTGGAGTACCTAATCGAATATGTATAAATTGCTTTTCGAGCAACAGTTTTCCTAAACTTTCGCTATATCTATCCTATAATGTGTCACCGATGTCATATTCATCATAATCTTAACGAATCTTTTTCCCTCCGTGATTGCCACTTGACACAAAGCAATAAACGCTTATTTCACGCTTGAGACTCCTCACCCGACACCCTACGACATCGTGGCAGGATAATACGCAACGACCCGTGAAAATATTACAGCCTTACTACACATAACAGATCATCTTTGAAGACATTCGCTAACGCTACGGAGACGCTATAAATGTTCCATTTTTCATGCAGCATGAAGCAAATGGGCGTGCCGTGTCGTCAGCGCCGAAGTATTCGAATAGGTATTTTGTTTTATCGATATTCAAAATCTTTCGTATTTCCTCTACTCGAACATTAGATAAATGCACAATCTCGAAAATGCAAATACCCATTCAAACACCCAAATACCCACATACATTGTGTTTAAGCGAAAAGCTAGAATACCAAAATGTAAGGTAGATCATATAGTTCTACCATAGGTTGAGATAGTTGACAATGGAAACTCCAACTCGGAAGAGTGAATCGCTCGTAGCAGTGTCTTACATCGATCGAAAGGAACAACCGCGGGGTAAAAGCGCTCAGGAAGAGTTGATTTCTCAGGTTTATCTTAAAATGTACATTATATAATAGCAAATCCAACATACAGCCTTGGCCAAAAGTTTGAAGCAACCCTATGATATTTGAATTTCTAAAGAAATTTTATTCAATGTAATGAATCAACTTGTGTTTGTTTAAAATAATCTTTATTTTAATATAAAATCAATATTTTGTGGGCCCACCCTTTGCCGCTATCACAGCAACTATTCTTCTTAGCATAGATTTGCATAGTTTTGCATTGTGCTTTAGTAATGGCATTCCGTTCCCGGCGGAGGTGTCTTTTTAACTCTTCCTTCGTTATTATTGTGTGGCGCCGGACCTTATGTTTAAGAATTCCCCATAAGTGTTCTACTGGATTAAGGTCCGGCGACTGTGCAGGCCATTCTAGGAGCTCTATAAAATTTTCACGAAACCACTGCTCGTGTGAGCTAATTTATGGCATGGCGCGTTATCTTGCTGGTATTTTATTCCTTCCATATTTGTGTCACCAAAAAGTATGGAGAATGAAGGCAATAAAGCTGATTTTAAAACATTCATGTACTTTGTAGAGTCCATTCGGCCCTCACACACAAACATTTCGCCGACTCTTGCATTGGACATGCAGCCCCTGATCATCACGCTGCCTCCGCCGTGTTTAACAGTAGGGACCACACACTCCGGCCTAAATTCTTCCCTCACACGGCGACACACGAAGGTAGTACCAGGTGTTCCAAAGACCTTACAAAAACCAATAATGTAGAGCCTTACAAATCTTGACTAATGAATGTTATAGCTTTTTACATTTTAATAAAATTTTACTATCTAACTCACCTCAAAGTTTGATTCGTCTGACCACACAATATTTGACCAGTCTTCTTCGGTGTAATG
This sequence comes from Asbolis capucinus, assembly GCA_018249125.1. Classification (NCBI taxonomy): domain Eukaryota; kingdom Metazoa; phylum Arthropoda; class Insecta; order Lepidoptera; family Hesperiidae; genus Asbolis; species Asbolis capucinus. The sequence goes on from DWJZ01001267.1 coordinate 22,697, forward strand.
TTGGTACTTTAAGGTCCAGGCACAGCAAGCCTTTTTATTATTCTCAGAGAGCAATGGCTTCTTCCTTGCTTTACACCCTTTGAGGCCAGCTTCCTGAAGTCTTCGATTTTTTAAGGACTCTCTCACTAATTTCCGATCCTCACAGTTACTGGTAATACGTTTGCGCCCAGTTCTGGGTCTATCCTCGTGCATACTGGTAGCGACGAATCGCTCAATTGCAAGTTGGACCGCTCGGCGCGAACACTTGACAGTTCTGTGTATTTCAACTTGGAATTGCCCTTGTTCGTGTAAAATTTGAATTTCTACACGTTTTCCAAGAGACAGCTCGGGTTTTTTAGACATTTTGTATCAAAATTTATGCAACTCAACACAAAACTGCGCTAGATCACTGCATATGTAAACAACGACGCGAAATAATGAACTGAATAAATAAGTCATAAATATTGGAAATTACGAAAGGGATATAATGCTTTGCAAGAGATGTGTTTTGTCCCTAAATAGGCAAACTATTTTTTATACCACTTTTTAGATACCGCCTAATACATATTTAAACAAAAGGTAATGTTAAGTATTGCAGGTGTTGAGCACCTGCAAAACACATGGGGTGCTCCAAACTTTTGGTCAAGGCTGTATGTCTTATTACAGTTATATCACACTAACTGTTTTTTTCTGGTAACTGGTTCTTCCGAAGTTAAGCGTGGGCAGTTTGTAGTAATAAAAAACATTATGCTTAACTTAGGCGATGTCATCTCAAACTTTCATACATATATGAATTCAAATTCTTTACTGCGGATAACAATATCCATGTGTTAGTAATAACTGAGAAACTATATTAGTGAAAAATAAAATAAAAACAATAAATTAAAATAAAACTAGAATGATTAGAATGAAATACAATAAATTAAAATAAAATTAGAGTGATTAAAATGAAATACAATAAATTAAAATTAATAACAACATCAAGTTAAAATTAAATTACGGTAACTTTAAATGTAGATTTATTTAAAATGTATTTTTCATATTTCCGATGTTTGACCGACTTTCGTCGTCAGGACGTTATCTTTATTACTGAGTGTATTAGAAGTGAATTAGCTCTTGAAGACTATTAAGTACAATTATTGGTTGTACAATGGTAAAGTAATGAGATTTCGTTTTAAATAAGAAATCGTTTTGTACGGATATTACTAAAAGAAACTAGCGTATCACTCATTTGAAATTTAATTAAGTTCGATGTCATTATTTTTAACAGGTATCAGTAATTTTAATCTCAGAATCATACCAAGATGGTGGTGGATGATGGTAAGAAGGGTTATTAAAATATTTAAAACCTCAACCTTCAATTATAGAACCTTAATACGAAGAAAACACACAAATTTTGATAACTGTTGAGGAGTTCTCTTGTCTGGTCCCAATCTTAAGGATAGTAGTAGATCATGTCTATCGTAAAAATGAATTGTCATCGGTAATGAAGCAGTATGCAAAATTTCAGCTCCGTAGTGTAAGAGGAAGTGGGTTAAATAAAAGCTAACTGCTAACTAACTGACTAAGTTTAGCTTTCGGTCTCTCAGGTCAGGGGTTTCCACCCCTAATTACATTTCATTTAATTCAGTTAACCTTATGGCAATAGGGTATTACACTCATTTTTGGAATGTGTCTCATTTCGATCATTAGGTGCTAATATAACACTAAAAAAAATAC
>DWJZ01001268.1:0-24394 GCA_018249125.1 Asbolis capucinus
ATTTTGATGTGACAGGATTATTAAAAATACTCATTAAATTTATTTCACACTTTTACTTGGGAAGGAGAGTACTCAACTACTCGTCCAGGGAGTAGGTATAAGGAGTGTCTCCCATCCAAGAAGTGTGGGGGTAAATTACGAAAGTTTTTCTCTCAAATAGTACTAAATTGAATTTAAAGTTAAAGTATAAGTTACTAGCTGTACCCGGCGCGCTTTGTTACTCTTCAACTCGTCGTCATGATAGATATAATTTTGGTACCAAAACCTTTTCCGAGGAATTCTGAACAAAGTTGGTAAAGACATCATTCTCTATCTCCTACTATTTCAGAGGACAACAAACAAACATTGAAATTAAATGAAATGAAAATTGTTTATTTCGTCGTAGGAGCCGCAAGCTCACTTAACGAAAGTCAAAATTTTAAAATACAAAGTCCCTACATTCATTTATATATATACATATAATGTGACTCACTAGCTAACAGAAGCAGTCTCTCTCCTTCCGCCTGCTCCGTAGAACCACTGAACTCTATGGTAGCGGCGCACAAGTTCAAAGCTTGACTCGCCTGCAAAAGAATAGCACAGAATTTACCCCACCACTAACAAAAATTTAAAAAATACTATCTATATCAGTTGAGCCAAACTTGGCCTCTAAATATAGAATCTGTGTAAAACTCAGGTATGTAACAATGCTTTAGGTGTTCAGTGCAGGTTTCAAGAGATGAGATTATCCTCGAAGTTACATACTGGACAGGTTATCACGCTTTACTCAGAAAGGTCATATTTGACGAGTATTTGACCACTTGATTTGTTTTGAGTGTTTGATCAATCTTGATATATCTGAACCGTCCCTATCTAAGTAAGGCGCAGTAACTGTAATAAAACAACGTTGGCCAGACAAAGGCTGATTTTATTTATGAAGTGCGGGTGTTAGAAAATAATATTTTTTTATGTACGAGGTAACTAATACTACACTTATACAGTAACCATCTCCAGAAATCCACAGGTCGGTGGAGTATGATCTAGGCTTCAATAGTATGTATGATTTAGGTTTCCTCAGTGAAAAGTGACCAGGTGACCATTGCTCAGTTGTGGGAATTGTTTAGGTGGTGGTCAAGACAAAGTAACAACCAGAAATTTAAATAACTCGGGAGAAGTTGACTCGGTTGAAGGGACGACAAAAACTTTATATCAGCCCTTTTTTTGGGTCAGGAACTTTGACTCATCACCACTCATCATCATCACCTGTGATATAATGGTCTGTTGTTTGGCGATCTCGTTCTGCAGCTCCTTGATCCGTTGCCTGACGGTGGTGACGCTCTGCACCGGCTGCTCGGGTGTCGGCGGGACCTCGCGCTCGGGGGACGCGTGCCGGACCACTCTTATTGGGGTCGTAGGGGTTGATGACTGAAATAAAAAAAAAATACATATAAAATATTATTCTTAAAATCATTCGAAAAATTATCTTCCAAGACGATTCTTTTAAATGAACTATCCAAGATAAGAGTGAGACTTTGAAAGTATTCATTTCGAAAAAGTTCGACAACCTTAGGTTTTTCTGATGTATAGTTTTTCTTATACGTACAAATGTGAGAACAATTTTTGGGTTACTTTTCGCTTTGTTTTTTACATAACTCGCATATTGTGACATTGAAAAGTTGTTACGGCCCAAGATATTAGTGTGTTAAACATGTATGGATGAAGAATGGATTAATGTTTGTGACAGTTTTATAAACTATCATATTGTCTATAAACTGTCATATTGTCATCAGCTGGTTTATTTACAACTTTTGTACGGACGAGAAAAACGGACTGTACATGGGCGACATCACTCAAAATCAAATGTACCTGCTCGTTTATTAGCCAATTCTATAAAAATACAGCTGAGTCTATCCAAACAGGCAGATAGACCAAGCTATAAAACAAGTGACACTCACAGCATGCTGCATCCGGCGGTAGAAGCTGACGCTGTGCACCAGTTCGCTGCCCTTGTCCAGCCGCGCCGGAGTCGCCTTCAGCGGCGACTTGAACTCCGCCCTCTCCTGGTACACGAAACTTGATGAGGACAGGCTGCCGTGCTAGTACAGTAATGGGCGATCAGCTGATAGAAGATAGCGGGAAGAAGAAAAAGACGGAAGAAAAAAAGGGAAGAAGCAGACATAAAAAAATACACAGAGGGAGATAGAAAAGCAGTGTCCCGTAAATTGACATTGGGTACAATAACATAAAGCGTTGTTTTGCTGAAAAAATAGTATTAGTTTACTTTGCAAGAATAACATACTAAGATAATACATACATAAGTAGTGTCAAAAAAAGTAAAAAATGTGGGTACCTCCACCAAATTTACAAATTGTAAGATATTGAAATATGTACGTATATACATGAACGACTATATAATGAAATTATTACGTATTTTGATATTCTAAGGCATTACTTTGCCAACCTAACTTCTGTTACTGTTTCTGTATCGAGTTCTGTATCGAGACGAAAGATGGAGTGGAGTAGGGTTGCTACTAATTAAATAATTTATTGTCTTTTAGCTTAAATTATTTATAGCTGTATCTCTATCCTCTATATTAAACAGGCCGGTTGGTCTAGTGGGCAGTGAACCTGACTGCTAGACCGATGGTCATGGGTTCGATTCCCACCCAGGTCAAACTTTTCTATGATGAGCAGGAATGTTTGTTCTGTGTGTCTAGGTGTAATATCTATATAAGTATATATTTAAAAGTATTTATGTATTTTTATCAGTTGTCTGATCACCATAGTACAAGCTAAGGCTTAGTTTGGGATCAGTTGGCCGTGTGTGAATTGTCCAAAGATATTTATTATTATTATTAAGAATTTTAGAATTAAATAAATGAACTTCGCGATCTTTGTACAATCATACCTTGTTCACTTTAGGAGGAGTGGGTCCCTCGTGCTCTTCCTCCAAGGCCTCGTCCAGGAACTCTTCCAACTCGCTGTTACAGCCACTTTCTGAATCTTCTGAGTCGCTTTCACGGACTGCTTTCTTGTAACTAATGTTGTTTTTTTTCACCACCTGGACAAATTAACATATGAGTGTAACATTATAGTGTCCTGCTGAGACAGCTGAAAGAAGAGGTGTGGGATTGAGATAATTTTTTTGTATTTATCAAAGAAATCATTTAAATATTTTTATATTTTCACATTACATACCATGCCAATGTAATAAAAATTCAAACTCTAAGCTGATTCCGTACATCTTCCTCGGTCAAAGATGCTTTTGGTCTCACAGATGTTCATCTCTCACTCTAATAGAGTAGGTAAGAGAGAGTAAGTTTCCTAAGGCGTTCGATTTTATTCATTCACTGCGATACTCACATTCATCACTTCACGTCCAAACGATGTCTCCGCCCAGTTGTCAGATTTGTTCATAACATTCGGTATATTCTCCATGCTGTAATAAAATGCGAAACATTTTAAACGTTTATGTCTGTTGATTCTTTTAAATTTAAATAGGCGTTCAATAAAAGTTAATTTCATTCATCTTGCTTCACTGCACTTTATGGTTTCTCAGTGTGCGTATTTGTGATATATCCTTGTCTTGCTTGTAGTACTAAAATGTTGCGTACAAACCTAAAAATACGATGGCTATCGTGGTTAAAGAATGGAATTATCATAATTGTATTTCCGAAAATGCGTATTTATTTACATATATTTATTCATATTTGTCACCTCTTATTAGAGGAAACAAAGAATAAAACTTAACACCTAATGGCATTGCCCACCAGTGAACCTTGGGTGGATGTGGAGAAAGATCACTAGATGATGGTAGGTGTTTAGAAGAAACTTAAGATATAGGTGGTGCCATCTGTTTTTCTAAGTTAGATTAAGTCAAATAGTTTATTTCATTCATTGTTTCGGCAGGGTATAGAGGATTAAAGGTAATAAAGAGGAGAAGAAACGACGAAAGAACTGACTAAGCAGTCCCTCCCCGCGGCTTGATTGCTGATAAAAAGTTGCCTATGTTATACCAGACCTCTGTGCCAAATATCCTCAAATACCAATAATAGATTTGTTTAAAGAGCAATAAATAAATAAAAGTTCTTTGGACAACTCACACACGGCCATCTGATCCCAAACTAAGCTTTAGCTTGTACTATGGTGATCAGACAACTAACAAACATACATATATATTTCTATACATACTTATATACATATTTACACCCGAGCACACAGAACAAACATTCCTGCTCATCACAGAAAAGTTTGACCTTGGTAATCGAACCCACGACCTTCGGTGTAGCAGTCAGGCTCACTAACCACTAGACCAACCGGCCTGTCAATATCCATGTATCCTTCCATCTCTACTTATAATCTGATTAATAATATTAATAGGATGTATGGAATTGATGTTATAATCCAGGACAAGATCTGTGTACGAACCACGTTACATTCAACCCCGTTGTGTCATTGAATTTGTTACAAACAAACGTGGTCATCATCAGGGGACCTTACACTTGGCCAATGTGGTGTTATGACCTTAACCTTCTCATTCAGAGACTCTGGTCTCTACCGGTGCTCAATAGTGGGCCTTGTGGGGCGAGGAAAAGAATTTATGTTTTTAAAAATTCCTTAGTCCACAGTACATTGAGACGACCTTGTAGCTTAGTGTTAAACCTGCTCTCGAAGCGCGGGGTGCTGGGTTCGAATTTAGCCGGAACATATTATTGTGATAATTTGTCTGTGTGTAATTTTTCATATCAATAACGAGGCACATCTAATGCGAGGGTATGTTTACCAATATTTAATATTTGGACGAGAAGCCGAACGCTTTTTCTTACAAAAATTCTCCACACGTATAGCGGGGCAACAGTGTCTACGGTATCTCGGGATTATGGCACCACTACCAATTGAATTTAAAATTCATTCGTCATATTGGTATTTGTAATACACTTACGAAATCAAGTTTTTCTGGAATCTACCGGCGTTTCGGGAAAGTGTTTGATTCAAGGGGAAATATTACTAGCGTCTGTCTAATGACATAACGCTGGCAACATTTTGAGATAAGAGATCGCAGATTAACTTCCCCAATATCTTTCGGTGTTGTCTGGCAGGTTGCCAGATGCCTTGTCGTGTTTTATTGTGGATAATAAGACCAGTATATATCGACAATGCGTCCATCATGCCTAGTTACATCACCAAAGTTAGATCATGAAACTTTAAGTAGTCTAATATAGTTTTATCCTACTAATATTGTAAATGTGAAAGTTGGGAGATTGGATGCATTGATGGATGTATGAATGAATGGTTGAACGGATGAATGGAAGAATGAATTAATGTATGTTGCTCCTTTACGTGAAAACTACTAAAACGATCTAAATGAAATTTGGCACATGCATTTGAATGCATATACAGATGTAGGAATGAATGGATAAATGAATGAATGGAGGAATTAATGGATAGATGGATTAATGGATGTTATTCCTTTACGTAAAACCTACTAAACCGATCTCGATAAAATTTGGTACATACATATAAATGGATGTATGTATGAATGGATAGATGGATGTAGGAATGGAAAAATTAATGGATAGATGTATATTACTATTTCACGTAAAAAGTACTAAACCGATCTGGATGAAATTTGGCAAATACATACATTATAGTCTGATATAACACAGACGACTTTTTGTAAACGTAACTACCACGAGGTCGAAGCCGCGTGTAGAAATTAGTTAATTATAATCCGTGAAATTATTAATTTTTGTATTATTCTACATTTGAATGTATCTGTATGTGGTAACTGCATGTACATGGAAAATACTGAGGGTTGTAGAAATACAACCCAAAAAAATGATTTTTTTTTGTGTTTGCTGTGCTTTGTGATCTCACAACGGCTGATTCAATTTCGAATGCTATTCTCACGGATGTAGAATGCTATTCTCACGGATTCTTACGGAAGCTTGAAAGAATAATGTGTGTTTAGTTAACACGTTCAATGCCAATACGATTTTCTTAATTCCAGGCGAGTCGCCGGCACTTCATACTATTTTAAATGGACTCGCTAGGTGAGTTCACTGGCATAATGTTTAGTTAAATTTAATAACTTGTTATTTTTGTGGCCGTCGCAGTCTCCACAACGTTTATATCGAGATTAAATACTGTTTGACAAGTGTTTAGTGTATTTTGACGGATAAAGATGGCTAAAAACTCATCAAATAAAAAGGAGGTAAGTTTGTTTTGTAATTTATGCAGAGATTGTCAATCTTTTCATAAAATTCTATTGCATTTAAAAAAAAAAAAATTTTGCCTTTTCTTGAACTATTGCATTGTTCCCTAAGACCATAAGTCCAAATGTAAGTCTGTTCAGATTTATTAAAGTAAATGTACCTATCCAGTGATATAACACACAGAGCTATTGGAAGATGGGACCAGGATTTGCACCCTCTTTTCTTGTATAATAATAATTTCGATAACGGAAAGTAATTTCGTAAAATATCCCTATCAATCAAATATTAATACAAAAAATTTAGCTTTTTAACGTTAACTTCTGGGTAATATCGAAACTCGTAGGTATAATATTATACATTTATAAATCAAAATTATTCAGATATTAGTTACTTCATCTAGACGCTAGACGGGTATGATAAGGTCGCATCATCACTTAATATCAGGTGAGACTGCGGTCAAACGCCCGCCTATCGAAAATAAAAAAATAGAAATTAATTTTGGCAACTGAAATTGTACTTTTTACTATATCATTGTCGTTATTGAGAATGGTCGTAATGCTATATAGAGTGTATCACAGAATGCAATACAAGGTAAACCAACCAAAGCCGTGTGATTTCGACGCTTTAAGGAGTTTGTCGTTAAATGGAGTGACATTAAATGAAGTTTACACTTTAATTAATGTTTTTTGTCATGTAATAAATCATTAATTAAAAGGTTGAGAACCTGCATCGGTGAACTCGCTTAGATAGTTCGAAGGATTACACAATGCAACTTTTGTCTTAAATAAAAATATGAAAATAGTCTTAAATACCAGCTACGGCGTATATGTTCCTGTTAGCGTTTATTTCGTCTATACTTTGAATTTCAGTAGAAAATACGGACGCCTTTAGGATATATTAACGAAAAACTTTGGGCTCGCCAGGCGAGTCGCGGGCACACGAGCGAAATGTATGTCAACTCGCCAGGTGAGTCACGGGCACATGAGCGAAATGTATGTCTACTCGCCAGGCGAGTCGTTGGCACTGAACGTGTTAATGGGTTGACGCATGTATTTTTTCATGACAATTACGTAGACTATAGTTTTATAAGAACCTTACAAACGTAGAGCATTGAATAGATACGAATGTATATAGCATACGGCTCTGATCTAGGGCTATATCGCGAATAAGCATTGCAACATCTTAATACCCCACCACTATATTTAGCCCAAAAAACCACTACAAATACATATTTCATACATCTGTACGGTAGTACGTTTCTTGTATGATAATTCTTTAAATTTTTTTCTGTAATCAACTTGAGCAAGTATGTAAATTTAATGAGAATGGAACACAATGATGTCTCACATTTGTGTCTATTACGAATCTTGAAAACGGAGATCGATTATGAAAATTGCTCGAAGACCGCAATTGCTCTACGTATCAGTGACACCAACCAATTGATTCAATGCAAAGTAAACTAGGTCGGTAGGTAGGACTAGGTAAGTATACTAGGGCCGCGATATCTACATGCATTTGTATCATCAAGTCTTTTTCTACTCGACAGGTAAATATACTATGAAATACCAATTCATACTCTCCAGTAGGATTGTTAAGAATTAATAATTTGTTACTGATTGGGAATTTCAACCAATATCTATTCAAAGTAGCTTTCTGGGCAATACGCACCAACCATTAAATGCATGCACCAAAAAGGATTCCACCAACCTTATTCCCGTTACGTGGCGTCTCCTTACACGGCGGCGCCGAGATGTCAATGTCCTTTTCGAGTGTCAGCCACCACTTGTCTCCAACTCCACTAGCACAACCGTATCCGACAATGATGTCGAAGAAATAGAACGGGCGAGAGCCTGCGAATATTTGGCTCGAACACGAATTTGTGAGCACAGGTAATGACGTATCACGTAAACGATTACTACTCTCGACTAGCATCACACGACTCACACTTCGACGACCGACTTCGACAATCGACTTCGACCACTCACTTCGACGACTGGAGGTTCGGCCGGTGGCGCTCGAACGAATAACGAATAAAAAGGAGGGTAGATCCAAAATAATGCATAACATTTATTGACGGTAGGTGTATTGCCAGAATGAAAACATTGTATTGAGATATTACCGAACAGTTACTTTACAGATAAAAGGTCTTTAACAGATACAAGGTCATAGCTAAAAACCCGCTGTTATTCCTAGAACCTGTGTTATCTCTTCAACTTTAATATACCTATTTAAAAATGAAAATATTATAGAATGACATATTTATGGAGTCTATATTTATATACATAACGGATACTCACAATCTTTACAGCGTGTTTCGAGTAATAAACATGTATGATAGCATTCAGCAACCATCCTGTAAGTAGTTTTACATCAACCTTTATTAAACTATAAAGAAAATATTCAAACTCATACACGAATATTTCAATTTTTAATGGTGATTTTATATTAAAGTATCTATCGAAATATTTAACATCTCTTTCTACTGGAATAACTTCTAATTCATAGAACAATTTGAACTTGAACAATTAACAAGCATTTTCTATAAATGAATAAATATATAATAAAATTTATTTGAAATTGGTAGTAAGCAATAGGTTACAAAATCTAAATAAAATAAAGTATATATAAATAAATAAATAAAATGTAAAAATTGTGAGACCACGAAATATCAGTTGGCCATTTTTTTTTTATTCCTGGTATCAACATTTCTAAATTAAGGTCGGTTCTAAATGATGAGCGTGCAGTGATGTGTACGTATCGAATATTATTAAATTCGTAACAATATATTATTTCAATAGACTCATTCATTCGTTTTCAGTTCATTGTTTATTTAAAAATTCATTTAACCACATCTAAATTCTATTCAAGTCTTTTAATTATAACTTTATGCAATTATCATAGAAATTTACACTGGGCTAATCTGCTTTATGCAGAACACTGTAAATTCTCGGAATTCATTCTCAACAAATCATCTCATTCTCAAATAGCATAGGCATGTCAATTCTAAAATTATTTATTTAGTACTGTACAAAATTTTTATTAAGGTAAGATACAACTCCAGAAGATGAAAATATACTTATGTGGTAACCTTACTTGCCACTTAAACCCACAAACACCAGGAATCTTAATTTATAATAACATTTAGAGCACAATTAATAATTATAGTTTTCTTTTCTCATTTGATCAATTTTCATTTTTCATTTTAAATCATCAATCAATCAATTTTCATTTTAATAGTACTCTAATACTCATTTTCCATTTTAATAGTATTGGAACTGTACAATATAATTACCTGAATGTTTTATTTATCTTTATAATATAATTTATTTGAGAATTAGGGTAGCACAAAAAACCGATCACTAATAAATAAATAGACGTAGTTACACTTTCAATATCTTATTCATCCATTGTCAAATAAATATACACGCAATTTTCATCACACAACAAAACAGATATTAATAAATTTTAATATAAAATTTCATAAACATAGAAAAACATAAAAACATAGCTCAGAATCGTCAACGTATTAAAAATAAATTCATAGGAAATTATAACAAAAACACATTCTAACAACATTGATGTACCTGTAGGACATCGTTTTAACTTGTCATACCTTTAAAACAGATAAAATTTATGGAATTCATCTTATGGAAAAACACAAAAATTTAAAAAACGAATATACAAATATAGATCGATGTCTTATTATACAATTAAATGATATGTAACATTATTTACATCACGAAATGAATAATCAAATAATAAAAAAATAAATAATTAAAAACCTAGGAGATACTACACATTAATGGGGAACATAACAAATGCCGTTACACATATATGGACCGTAGCAGAGAAATTCTTAGCTTATATTCAATTGAAAGTGGTCCATCCTTTCGGTACGCTCGAAGTGGACTCAGGTACGGTACTCGAGCTAGCTGTGAAATCCGACAAACCAAACTGACTGAAATCTAATCCGTACTCGTGCAAGAGAGCACTGTCCGCTGATGATTTGATTTGTTCGATCTTCTCGTTCTTATCCCGACATTTGAGCGGGTCAAAATCTTCTAGGTCTGTTGGCGAATCGTCCAGCTTTATGAGATCAGAGACCGAGCCACACGACTGCAAAAGAAACGCTTGGATTAAACACAACATGGTTTGACCCCTGACTCTAGTATTTTAACGCATCCCACGGCAAAACGATTAAAGATCCTATTTCGGCTTTGAAATATTGCCAGTAATGTTATAATAATACTACAAACTGTTATATGAAACAACAGTTCAAAATTAGAGCCTCATCGACAACTTATATATCGATTATTAATCTATTGAACAATAGTGTTTCTGAGTTAGCTATACATAGCATTCATATATATTACTGTCTACAGAACTACTAGTACATACCGACTCGAGGACTTTTTTCTAGTACTGAAACCTAAAAATCATAACTTTGAACTTTAAGATTAAATTATGTTCAAGACAAGCACTTGGCACTACAAAATGGCCGGCCATGCCCCTCAATATCAATCGGTATGTTGAAACGCGTGTAAACTTTATACATTTTGTTCAAACCTTAACGTATCAAATCATAACGTATAGCACCAAATATCTATTTAAAAGAATTACTTACTGTAAAATATCAACCGGAGTCGTCGTACATTACCGAGCATTTAAAATACTTCCGCGTCACTTAGTCCCTTAAGGAATGGTTTCAATTTCTGAAAGAGGAAAAGTCAAATGCGAGTCGGCAGTTGCACGGTTACTGTTACAGTCCCACAGGTAATATATTAATTTCTCAACCAATGTCAACAGTGGATAGGTTGCTAATTCTTAAAGATATTCTCTTTTTTCTAAGACTTAAAATGTCGATATAATTTAATGGCAATATCACAATCCTTATAATATATAAGCTGTGATAGCTGCCATTTGTCTAACCTGTCAATGTGCCATTCGCAATTTTTAACTATTGGAACGCTAGGTGCATCACATTTTGATAAACAATATATTGGTAAAACATTGTTACATTACGTAATTTCACAATGAAACATAATTCACGTATGTGACTTTAAATTTGATTTTTTTATTAGAAAATATTTTCAATTACAACCATTTAATACAATTTACCAGATGCAGACTTCTTTCTAAATTACAACCATGGACTATGTTAATATCATAAATTTTGTATTTATACAAATCGATGAATGAATCTAGCAACATACAAGTGCGCAAATAATAAATATAGAGACAACGGAGCCACAAACAGGAGCAAATGAATGATATCAGACGAACAAGTTGTTCGTTACAAGACGTCATTTAATTATGCAAATCCACGCAACTGTCTCGTTAGTACGCCCCATTGGGTGCTGAGAAATGTTTTTTGTTAATAGACACCTCATTTACACAGTGAAGTTACCCTCAAAATGTCTGCCCTATTTAAAATCTACACACTCATGCCGCGTTATTTGTTAACACACTAGGTAAATCGTACCCAATAGCAAAAGTCTCGACTTGCATTTGACCAATTTGACTAATTGTCTAGAACATATTTTTATTCCCCATTCAGCAAAGCCAAGCTTAAAAACACTGTCTCTTCGTTGGCCGTGGAAAACGTTAGCCAATCAGATGTCAGGGTTACAACTTAATACATTGTGTGTTCATTATATTAGTATAAAAATATAATTCGTAAAATATAATATTATCAGTTCACAAGCAAATAAATACTTTATAGTATACAATTTAGTGCGGTGATGGTATTGAATTGAGTAGAGTCGTACATCTTTAGAGATTCGTTAAATATTTTAGGTCGTTATTGTTAGATCATGTGAGATTTAGCTCTATCAGTTAATTTAATTGTTACAGCGGTTTCCCACGATTTGTGATTTTACGGATGAGCTCGAACCGCCGCACCATAGGACGCCCGTTAGAGGTAACGCAGCATCCGTAGCGGTGCGTCGGCAAATAATCTGTCTATAAGTAGACTTATAATTTTCCCAATATCTGACGATCAACCAGACGAACCAAGGTTATTCATCCGAAAAATCACGCACGTTAGAAAGCCAGCTATAAGTAAATTTTTAGACGTAGATAAATAAAAACGATCAGTTTTTTTTATTTGAAATGAAACATCTACATATTTTCAATTCATACTCGTACCATTTATTATTACAATGTTCAACACCATCACCAAGTAACACAATAATAATACCGTAAGGGCTTCACCAATCATCGGTGATAAGTAAAGTGAACGATAATTAGGATCTAAAGCGCATGCACATCACAGCAGTATGAAGTATAGGAGGTGCGATCACACAGTGCGTTCAGTTACGAGTACGTAACATCTAATTACATAACATACTTGAACCGAATTACCAGTATAGAACATATACAGAAAGCAGAAGTGAAATATTTACAATATATTTATACAGTGTAATAGTTTCCAATAAATATTTATCCCTATGTTATATATAATATTAGCAAAAATGTATGAAATCCTTCAATGTCTATAATCCTCAGAAATGTAAACAATTCTTGATAAAAAAAATTATGATTATATTCTATAGTTAGTTTTCCTAAGAAATCGATACATTTCTTACGTACCGACCGGAAGCCTATAATATTCGTAATGTCAGTGGGTACAGCGAGTATAGTGAGCACCTCTTGGTTTCAGTTCATGTTGTTTATCTACCCACACATTTACTTTTACCACAGGACATATCGACGGAACTCCGCTTTGCGGGGTTCCTACTTTCACGTAAATAAAATAAGTTAACAACGCCGACGAAACCCTGGGTTCGCCTTTTCAAGTGTAGATAAAAAAACATAACTCTTTCGGTTGACCTAACCTATTTCAGTCCTAACCCTTTCTATTTCACTTACAATTTTATTTGTTCTTATCGGGTTCCCACTACCTTCAACATTGCTCTCGTGTTACACGAAGTATTTTTAAAACTTAATTATTCGCATTCGTATATCAAACATTCGACAGCAATCAGAGTTCATTGAACTATTCTAGTGTTTCAATAGCCTATTTAAGAAATAAAGGTTAGGTCATTAATACATATAATCAGATGAACGGAACTGAACTCTATTCATATTTCTTTTACGTATTTTAAATCCTATTGGACGGATTAAGTCGGATTAAGTCTTGGAGAGATTTCTTATGGCATAAACAGGCGGATATCAAATGTTTATTGCCACCCGCAGGCATTGGCACCAACCTGGAGTATCACTAACGCGTTTCATAAAAGGAGTGACAGACTCACTCTAGCGGGTAAGACGAAGAGAGAAGGGAAGCAATCGTTGATACAACCAGGATCAAGATACTAATGGATCCAAGGAACACGAACAAATTAAATCACTTCAGGACGGCTGTTAGAAAAAGATTAGGAAGTAGAGTTAGTAGACAAAAAGAAAACAACTAGCTCTCATGCCTTCAACCGGAAAACGATTTGTGGACTTCCTAGATTTCAAAATTTCCGGTAAAATATACGGTGCTTAGTCGAAATAATGGAACAAAAGTTGTTGAATGTTGAAAAGCCAAGTTGAATATCGAAAATTACGAAATTTTCACATTTCGCTATCTAAGGCCACGACGATGCTAATATTTGAACTTCTGAATTTGAATTGTTTCAAAATAAATATTTCTGAAGAACACTCCGCCCGTTCTTTGTTAAAATTAGAACTTCTGTGTTTAGACTCTTTGAAACAATCTTTGTCTAGGGGCTTTTACGCTTCAAATATTTTATAGTAGTAGCTGCGTTCGCTCCGCTTCAGAATAACCAGTTACCAGGGAACAATCGGTTTATTTTTCGGAATAATAATAAGCCTATATTTCTTGTCATGAAAGTGGACCTCACGTTGAACAACTTTTCCTAATTCAATATCTCTTAAGGTTTAGCTGAGCTGCTGGACTCAGATCTTAAAAATAAAATTTAGCATCATATGCTGTCGAGAACATTAGTTCTTCTACATAATAAAAAAAGTTTCGTCAAAATCCATTCAGTAATTTTTGTATGAAAGGCAAACAATAGATAGACAGACAAAATTAAATTCAATTTCAAAAAATATTTTTGGCTCCTATTACTTGTTTGACGATCTTGCGATTTTTTTTAGTTTATTTTTTATGTACAGAATCAATTCTCTATACCAAAATAATGTGACAAAATATTTTTTAATATTAAAACGGAAGAAAATGATCATGAAATATAAAAATAATATTAATAAAACGTTACAAACATAAATTAACAGCACATAAAAATACGAGTTTCTGGAGTCAAGATTGAAAAATGAATCAAATTTCAACAAACTCTTGTTCTGAATAAGATTCCTGCGAACACATATCGTCTAAGGGATACTTGCTTATATAAACGCGCAAAATAAATTCTTGGGCTTGAGTTGTACGAGTCAGTTACTCAGCAATTATTTGTGAAAATAAAAAGTGTTAAAATTGTTGACATGATTTAGGTGCCTGACATATACGTACTACTGTACAGGCAACACGCAAGAATGCAAACTTACTTATAATGTTACTGAACTTGGTTTTTCAGTCATGGTTTTAATGGTTATCAATTGTATTTTTATATAATCTATAAAGATGCATTAATAACAGAGGTACATGAAAAAGATGTAAAAATTATCATATAAAAAATCAGAAACATTTCGAAATCAATATGTAGTATATTATGTTGATCTATTATTAAAGTGACCTACATAAAACCCTCGTAAGAGTACACCCCCTCAGTCTTTTATATGCAAATCTGCGAGTCGATTAGACGATCAAGTTTTCATTTAAAGGGAGTTTACTCGATATTACGTGCAGGACGTAAAATGAAACAAACGAATCTCCATTATCGACTTTGATAGAATATTTGCATTAATATGTGTTTAAGTAATCTCGAGCAACGTAAGATGAATTTAAACGAGCAGACTTCGAATAAAGGCTTTGGCGTATTTTTTGCTGAACCAGAACCTCTCGAGAAATGTCAAAAGGTATTGGGTAAAAATCCAAATATCTCAAGAAAACACTATTAAGAGTTTCCTATTTAGTAATAATCGCCGATTTACCGATAAGGCAACCTTTTGTGACCAATCGAACTATTTGCCCTCATTAATGTCTATCCTTTTGTACCACAACAAAGGATATTTGGATTGTATTTGTATGTCGAGTTTCTTATAGTTCGGAGTTTGATTGAGTTCATATCCTTATAATATTGTTCGCTACATAATATTCTGACTAAAATACAGTCGTACAAAGAATACATTTAAGTATTAATGTAGTAAAGATGACATGTGCCAACTCAGTATTATCAACGTAATAATAGGTACTGTAATTAAAAGTAAACTGTAAATTTGTCTAATTTTTGATTGAATCCTAGTCTATTTAAAAACGAATTATAAATGTTATATAATTAACTTAATTAACCACTTGACCGTACCATTCCATTATTAAGAAAATCATATATTTTAGTTATTTTTGCAGTCTTCAGGATGATTAGTTATCGAAAGCGCTGTTAAAATAGTATTTTTTTTATTGTTGATTAAGCGTTTATAAAAATAAAAACGAATTAAGAGACAGTGTTGAGAATAGTTAGTTAGCGTCGACGGCTTTACATTTCTGCCTAGTAATTATGACATCTTCATAATAATAACATTTTTGTTTTGATAAAATTCGCATTTAAAACACAGCTGATCACAAGACAAATGCAGCAATTAGTTACGCTTCGGATTTTCAAAGTGCAGCTATATTTTATGAGGCCCAGTTTAGTTCTATGATAATATATAATTATTACGAGATTTTCCTATAGAATTGAATTGCTCAAAAAAAGTGTAATCATAACTCTTAGGCTGTTTGTTTTGTTTTTATAAAGTCGATGATAGTTAAGTATTGTTATCAAGACACGCATTAACCTAGGATTTGCTATTGCATATTTATTTTCTTTTTCGTTATACTTTTTATAATGTCATGGGGATTTTTCTTTTTTTTAAATACTTTAATTTCGTTGGACAACCTAGACATGTTTTGAATTTGATACAGTTTTAGGTAAAAATATAAACCTTGTTAATTTAATTTAATCTCAATCATAACTCTAGCACAAATTTTAATTTCTAAAATGTGGTTTCTACATTTCCATATAACTGTGATGAAAAATATTACGTGAGAAAATAAAAGTAAAACTTACGTGCGGAAATACAAATATAATAAAACAAAGTTATGCAATCACACACAACAAATAATAAGACAACACTAATGAGACATGAATGAAACAAACATTCCACACAGTGTACAGGCAGGGCGAATAAAAATATCCAAAGCGTTTAGAATAAAGCAAGATTGTCTAAGGAATAAAAAAGTCGGCGTCTCATTAATCAAAGAAGTTGTTATAAAAATAATTAAAACAGCTTTAGTCAGCGTTACCCGAGGCACTTTTGTGACGTTTAAGAAATTAATTATAGACAAGTATTCAGGGATCAGTATAATTAATTCTTTAGAGAAAGGTAAATTTGATTGTAGCTTCAATGAAATTTATCATGGTGGAATGTTGGTAGTTCTAATGACATCATTAATTTTCTAAAATATTATTTTTCAGCTTTAGTTGAGCATTTTTTACTTCACAATTTCTTTAAACCTTACTTAGTTCGGGTTATCACCGTAAGGGAAGTAAAGGCTACACCCAAGGGAATAAAGGGACAACCTTCAAAATGTTATATGTATATTAATTAATAATCAATAACAATAAATTAAATAGGTATCCAATATTAATATTCCAATAAATACATATTGCAACTATTATGTGAAGTAATGTGTTAGTGCCAAACAAACACCACACTCGTTGTCGGCCAAGGAACAATAATTATGCAATCAGTTTTGATTTGATGTATAAATACAAGATCGATATAATTACAAATGCGCATATCACAATTACCTCTTGAGATCTCCCCTTGTTCGGAGGTACTTGAAGTGATGGTCGGGCGAGCGGCCGCGGCCTACCGCCATCTTGGCTCCGCACGAGAGAGGTCGCCGATAGTTTTGAGGCGCTACCATTGCATGGTGCGACTGATGTTTGCGGCTTCCTCTGATTCGTTGACATGGTTAGTTTTAATTTGGCCTTGTCGTTACCCTCAGTGAATGTTATAGTGCTCGTGTGGAAGTCTGTGACGGCGTTCGCGTCGTTCTTTGTGATATTACTTATAAAATGCGACGACGACGTGCATGTCCGCGGTGGCGGCAACGGCGCGTCCGACAAATCGATAAGTTTCCTCGTGGAAATTATTGGGTAACGGACAGGGAGATGGGGACGTTCCGGTAACCGGGGTGGGACACTTGGTGACAGTGTTTTCTGCAAAATAAAATTTGATAATGTGCCACGGTGCTCCTAGGAGCGTACATGCGAGCGCATTCATGTACAACTATAAAATGCTAATACATAATAAAATGCTAATTACATTACAAGTGTCTGGAAGCTCGATGTACAAATAAAGCGTTTCAACAAGACTGCCATTTAATTTAAAACGTTACCCACATAAATGAAAATTATACATTGAACAAATGACATGTCACGACTTTAAGGGCATTCCTTTCGCATCTATCATAACTTTTGACACATTTGAGAGGATGGTTGACTACAGCCTAAAATATTAATTCCACTTTAATAGAACATTATTTTAGTAAAATGTCAACATTCTAAAAATTTCTACATCAATATACTAATTTTACAGATCGAAATTATTTACAAACTGCATCGATTTACATACATACACTAAGTATACTACTGAAGAGAAGTGTCGAAAGTTACGATACACTAAAAGCATGACGAGAAAATACGAGCAACTAACGAACTTGCTACACAGAAATGAAAGGTAAATGAGAGACTATATCTACTCACAGCCTTGTCTGGAAAACTTATTTCGGAGTTGTGCGTGCTGTTCGGGAAGCTGTCTCGTCGTTGGGTTCTCTTCGCGAAGAGGAACTGCATTTCCGTGAGCAGGTCGAGGGGGACTGCGGGTGGAGGCTCCCGGGGCGGACCGTCGTGAGCTGGTGAAGACTCCGATGACGAATCTGATGAGACCGGCGTCGCCGATCCGCAGGAGAACCTATCATACAATCTAAGTGTACAATATTTGATTTTTCTTAGTAGTCGCTAAAATTCAAGGGCAGATTGGCAATGAATTATGATTTTGTGGAAATATTTTAAACCCATTTCTAGATTAGGAGGATCATCTCTCTTAGGAGTTTGCGTTCAAAGGTCTCCTTAAGCTATTAAAAAGGTATTCTAGCAATAACATGTATTTCCTCAACACCAAGAGCTTAGGCAACCTTTAAAATTACCGTGACCATGACTCATGCAAGTGTGTCGAAATATCGATAAAATAACCAACAGATCCTGAGTACCCGTTTGCATTTAAAACCTATGTAATACTATAGGCTACGATTAACATATTTTTATATTTGCAAGTGTGAACCATCTGAATTACCGTCAGTAACGCAGCCATAGACTAGTATTGGTATTCTACCATGACAAAACGTAACATTAACACGTAATGATCACTGCACCCCATACCATTAAGTTAATTGTTTCCACCTGCTGATACAGATCCCGCAATTAAGTTAATGATAACAGTAATATACCAAACAATATTAGCTGTCTCAATATCTATTTATATTGATATACAATAATATTTCAGCACGTGTTAAGACTTATAAATACCAGCGGACGTAATAGGCAGCAAGCATTTGTAAATAATGATGGCTTTATTTTCGATGAATTTCGATCAAGAATTTACATGATGTCTCCCATAGAAATTTAACACAAAATCTGTCCACATCAATATACACTTGTACATTGTTGTTGAATTACCAACTGTCGCTGACCCGACATCTAGTTCTACTATTGATCGAAAGAGGGGTTGGACGGTGAAAAAGTAGAATTTTAAGATTTTTGCTCGTTTTTAGCTCCCTTTTGCAACGACTGCTAGTATCGAAGTTTTAAAAGTTTCAAATTGCAAAACTTTTAAACTTTCTTCCTGAGACACTCCGCATTCACATCAGATACTGAATGCCAGACGACGAACATGTGAAGTCAAATAAAATGAACATCAATTATCGATATATAGTACATATTCATTTTCGAATATTTAAAACTTTTACTATTTAAAAAATGCAAATGACTAACCTTACCTAACAAAGTAAACATAATCTAAAAAATCGCGCATCATTCTTGCCTGTCTTAGGGACATGTGCACACAAACTATCAGATTTTACAAAATAACTAAGGTCTGGCCGTCGCAGACTCACGCTCAATTAGGCTCAGATTACAAAATTATTAAATAAAAATATAGGCCACAACACATCGAAATCTGAAATGGGCGAACATCGCGTCCTGGCGTTCCTGTTTAGGCTTCCTTTAGGCTAAAACGAAGTTTGATAAAGAAGAAAGCATACGACGTATTAATAGCTACGAGATACTAGGTTGATATTCTTTCTTATTAACTTGGTAATAATTTCGCAGATTTTGACGGTACCCCGCCCAGAGGGGTCCCTATATCTATGTGAGAATAAAAAGAGTCTAAATGGACCTAATCAGATTTAAATACGAATTTACTTCTCAAAAAGGCATTTGCTACGATACGATATACTTGAAAATAACGATAATGAAAGAATACTTTTTAAATTTCTATCCGATTTTGTATCATTTCGTTTAATCCTGGTTCTTTTTATTTCTCGGTCGAAGCGGGTCTTTATTAAAAATAAATTTATTACAGGCTTTTATTTATAATTCAATTCTCATTTTCCAATCACTTATTGCAGGACATATTTTCATATATATAACAGTAGGAGGATGATGTTGCGAATTTACATGTTATTTTATCAGTATTTTATATTTACCTGCTGTCATCCGTTGTATTCACTGACGAAGGTCTTGATCCAGTCTTGGGTATTTTATTTTTTAATCCCTTGACGGCAGATTTCATGTTTTTACCGCCTTGCCGGACCTACACCAAGAGGAATAATTGGATAAGAACATTATTAATACAAACAAAACATGCGCTTTATGTGTCTGATTAATTCAAGAACAATAATATTTTCAACATACAATTTCGTAACATAGATATCTTTTTATTTTATTTTTATAGATATTTCAAAAGTATTGTTATACTATATTTCATAAAATGTATAAAAATCACTTAGTAAAGTTTCTGCAAAAATTTTTTTGAATATATAAAATGTAAATTATTGTTCGGTAATTAATTAAACACGTAAAGAATTCACATCTATATTATCATTGCAAATGTGAACCCAGGCTAGCAGTCACTTACAAATAATTCCTATAGATATCTGTGCATACAAATTTGTGCATATTGAACGATGCGTGTCTTATCACGAAAGCTAGATAATAAAGTAAATGCGTGTATAAAGTAACAGTAAATGTAAAAAGTAAATTAAAAATCAATATGCAATAGGAATGGGCCATAAAAATTGCATTATGTTTTTTATTTACTTGTATCTAAGTTCCTATAACATTTAAAATATAACAAGAATAATAAACTGAAAATTCTCGTATAACGGTTGCAGAAGTTAAAAAGAAAATAGTGACTTTTATCCTTCAAATTCCCGTACATAATATACAACCACTACACCACCATAATAAGATTATTAAGAAAATTAATATTTGATATTATTAAATTGAAGAAAATACCACATCCCTTCAGCTCACAAAAACAGAACGCAGATAAATTGAGTCAAGGCTGAATTTTTTATTGATTTATTTAAAAGCTCATTAAATAAAAATTCATTATCAGCTAATTTATAATTCGATTACAATTTTTTTTTTCTTACCATAAATAAGTTAACGCTTGACTACGAGCGCACCTGATGTTAAGTGGCGATGAAGTCTTCGTACATTATTATAATTTGTATTTATTTTATTTATAACAATTCTGTTTTCGTGAATATCTTTACACAAGTCTGTTGTTAAGTTACAATATGCGTCGCATGCAATAAATACCGTTTAATAATTAAAAACTGCATCTTGAAATTCGATTATCACAAAATTTTGAAGGCCGTTGGTATCCGCAACTTTGTGGAATGTTCATACTTCGTGTCAGGTAAAATTCTAACTACAATGCGCGACGAGGCTCAAGCATGTACATATATATTAGAAATAAATCTATGGGCATAAAATAACTACGGTCCATTCTGGTAACATTCGATTTTTAATTCTATATTCAGTAGAAAACTATTCACGATTTTACTCATTTCTTATTCCTAAACCAAACATATTGTAACCAATATTATTTTTTTATTTAATTAATATTAGAAATGATTTTTACAAGAATATTTTTAAAAATATACCAAGAAAAATAATATTCAAGCGAGGAACAGAATCCCAAATTCATTCAATTCATTATATTTTTCAAATGTTACCCGATATAAACACACTGCTAACATGTATACAATAATAATTATTAAAGGAATAAAAACTACATACATATATGTATGCTACATACATATGCTACATATATACATAATTTGCATTATTGTGGAAATAAATGCGTTAACTGCACTGAAAAAAAATGTGCTCAATTAACAGAAAAGTAACTAAGTTAACAAAGTTTTCTTTGAAAATAACTAGTGATTACAAATTGCCTAAACACATTTTTATTCATTTTATATAAAAATTATACATAATATAATATAATACAAAAGTCTATGAAATTTAGTCCACGTCTAATCAGTATTAGGGGATATTAAACTACATTTGAAGGACCTTTCCTTCATGCAGGAAGTACAAAATATATATGTAATAAACTGATAAACTGATATATAAATAAATGTAATAAACTGCTATGCTTAAATATAACAATTATATCATGTTATAATTGTAAATTATATGAACTTTCGTTATGGGTTATTATTAAAACTAGTAAGACAGTGTTACTAATATTATTTTAAGGTATATGTATCTACCCATCGTACTACGTTTATGAACCTGATATAAGGAAAACAAAAACAGTATTAATAAATTATAAATGGCTTGGGGACGTTTAAGCGTTTGTGATAGTGTACAGTCAGCAGAAGATATAAAAAACAATCCTGAGCAGCAAAATAAAATGCACAAAAAACAATAAAAAAGCCACTTTTATGTGTGATGCGGGAATTCGAGTTCAAACTTTGTTATATATGTATATAGTCAGTATATATGTATGTAGTCAGTCTTAAACTGTTAAACTTCGATCAAATAGTTAATAGCAGACACTGAACACAAACAAAAATATATAAATTTTGGTTAATAGATGCCGCTATAAGCAACAGGGAGAAAAAATATATAAAGACATGGAAAAGGGAGGAAAATATTGTTAGTTAAAAGTTCTTAACATAAGAAAGTAAATGTAACATTATTTTAGTATAAACTAGATGTTACTTTCTTACTTATCTCTTTAATTTTCATTGTTTTTTTTTTATTTCATAAATAAATAAAAATTCACAATTTAAAGCACTTCATCTACGACCCTTAGCTATGCCGTAGTGAAGAGCTCACGTACAGTTATTTGTACATAATAAATACTGTTTTAAGTCTGTGAAATTAATGTTTAACCTTCTCTTACATAAATAGACCCACGGCCATCAATTAATGGGCCATTAATAGGTTGAATCCAGTGTTGCACGTATAATGTACTGGTTAAGAAAACCCTGTTAATGTTATTATTGTGATGATAAATTTAACCCACTGATGACCGCAGAATATGAATAAAACGGATTTTAAACAAAGTTAACGTTGGCTGTTGTTCAGAAATGAGAGTGAAACTAATCAGTTACTCTAAAGAGATAAGCCCTTTTTATTTATCCTCGTCGAAGTGTAGTTAGTACACAGATACTGTAATCAAGAGTATTTTATGTAACTATTAACGACTCTTGAGAACGTTGGTACGTGTTATATAACTGAAATAGTACCCACGGGCTTTATTTCTGCATACAATGAACATATAAATAAATAAATACATATACCCAACTACCACGGCCATTACGTCTACATCAAAGTATGTTCCACCAAGTGATGAATATGAACCGACCAAACACATCCAGTGTAGTCTAATATACAGAGTCATCTCTGTACCACTCACCGTTTTCACAGCCGACTGTACTGCGGGATTCGCCTGTAAATATTCACATTTTAAAGCAAAAATAAAACCCAAGTACTTACAGCATGCATGCGTAGTGTAACATTAACTGGCGTCGCACATTTATATGACTTCGTTAATGGGCGCATAAAATATGTAACTAATGAATTGGTTTATCAATTTATAGTTTATAATAGAGGTTAACGCCATAAATTAGCGACGCGACTATTGGTATAAAAATGTAATATTTAAACATGAAAGAGATAAATCAGTTGATTATGAAATTCTATTTAATTTAAATGATTAATTTTCTGCTTAATTTAGCACTCTAAAATGAGGCGATGAATAATCTCAGAATAGCACTCTTACACGCAGAATGAAAAGAATAGAAAAGTATATAAGTATAAGTGTATCTGTAGCCTTGCTACTTCATACAAGAGTTTAAAAAAACCAGAAATCAATACAAAACTCACATCAACTACACATCAGAAACTCGCGAATCTTTCAGATTTAAAACATAGAAACTGTTTGTTATATATTTTATATCAATAGATCTTATTACTATGCTCCTCTGAAAACATATATTTATTTTATTTAAACTTATTTCATTTCCAACCTATAAATTGATAAACGTTTATGTTATTATGAACTTGTAACAATTATAAAATGATGTTAAAGTTATGTACGGTTAATATGAAGGAATATGATCATTTAGTAAAATGATAAATGTAAAAATAAAGCCACGGTCTAGACATGCACACCTGAGCTCAGACATGCATCGCAAAAGCGATGATGCAGAACGAATAACTCTTTGGAACAAATAATGTAATTATACATATAAATAATAATGTATAAGGTTATACAACATTCATGGCCGTGAATGCTTGTGAAAATGTGAAAACCAGAAATTGGCTGATAGAACTTTATCATGAATAACGACTTTTGATGAAACTTACAATCTAAGTAATTCAGTTACCAAACTGACAAGTGCTTAATATGATGATATACAACATTTTCCAATAGAATTATTTTAAAAATCAATATTAAATATTGAATACAGGTAAATATTATTTTATTCATTCTAGTCATCT
>DWJZ01001269.1:0-24390 GCA_018249125.1 Asbolis capucinus
AGGTTACCATTTATCTGGTTATTTTATAACAAAATGACATCAGAAACTTATACGAGGGTTTTCATGTATAGTTTACACTATAAATTTGTTTATTTTTATTAATTTATCTGGGTTTATTAGTGCTACGAAGCTAATTAGCTTCCTAATACTCGAAAGAATTTATTTATATTTGTTTTATTTTACAAAAAATAGGTTTTTAAAAGTTTGACCTGTGGAGGGCAAGAATTAGGGGATGAAAAATGTTGCACACGGACGTTGGGAGATGGCGGGAGATGCTAGTATTATAATAATTCAAATGATTTTGTACCCAACTTATTTTACTAAAATACTTAAGTATTATTTTTATTTAAAATATTTTTTTTTAATAGATGTAGGTTACAAGAGAAAACAATAGATTGGATCTGATATTTTTTCTGTCATAAATATTTTTTTACAGTTTAAGTAGATTGTTAATTAAAATTAAAATGTTAAGAAGGTCAACATAAAACAACTGATTAGGGTTGCCAATTTTTATTAAAAGAAATAGAGTATTTTAAGGTTTGAGAATGAAAATAAACGGTTTTAAAAACATATTTTAAAAGATAATTTATAATCCTTATTGTACTAGTCAATAACTTCAGGCACTTTGGTAGTCAATTATCAAACTCGTGCTATAAATAGTTTTTTTTTATTCAACAGTAATAAGTATAATTTAGTCAAAACCAATTTGTTACTATAACTACTGTAGGGTTGCCAAGCATACTTAGTTGCCAGTTTTACTAAGTTGGCAACCCTATAACTGGTGGCTGGTTTACAATCTTTACTTATTGCCAAGGCTGGATTTTAAACTTGGTGGAGTGAACGCTCTAAACCCAAAATGAATACTATATTTATAATCGTTGTAAGTGCCTATTAAGTTTTGAAAATTTGTAGTATATGTATTTTAGAAATATTCGTAGGTATGATGAATTTTTCTGTTGTGTTTTTTTTTAGAGATTTATAGTAAATAAACCAGGTTTAAAAACGTAAGTTATCAATAAACTATCTTTAGTAATATTATGAATGTTTTAGAAACATACAGACAGACAAGATTTTTCGACTCTTTTTATCTGTATGTTACTTTTTTACGTCTAAACTACTCAACCGATTTTGATGAAACTCAGTACAGACATGTGATAGAATTTGAAGAAAAACATAGGCTACAGTTTTCGCGAAAAAAGGTTGGAGTTTGAAATTGGAGATGCTTTCGTTATCGAAGTTATAAGCAAAACACCTTATTTTCATGCGCTAGATTATAATGTTAATTATAATCAAACCCCCACAGAAGGGGGGATGAAAAGTGACATTGAATAGGGGAATGTACAACGCGCACGTCATCGACAGACACGAAAAAAGATAGTAAATAATAATTAAAGAAGCGTTCATAGCCACGCGGCGTTTTGTTTCGATCGAAAAAGTTAAGCAAGAGTAGACAACACAAATGACACCCCAGAAGAAACGTTTATCTGTAACATAAAATGCCGGCTTCATGTTTAATCAAATCCAAACGAGGCTGTTAAATATCTTGCTTTTTATACCCTGAAGAACTGAAAATAGGCAGATAGGCCACCTGATGGTTAAAAGTCACCGTCGTCTAACGACATGGGCAACATATTCGCCTATGTAACGCCTTATTATATAAATTTTTGTGCGGTGAAGGAAAAAATAACAACGAACCACCCAAACATGATTCATAATCATCTTGTTACCGTAGTGAAAAACTAATATTAGGTCATACGTTCAAAACCACCCACCCACTAATATCATTCGACGAAGGCCGTCACTGCTCAGCTAACGACACGTCATTTGATGACGTCACATCGTACGATATTTTTTATCGCTATGATCACATTGGGCATTCGTCATTTTAACTGCGCCTACCAACCACAGAATCACACCTGCTCTGGTTCGATTTAGAACTTAAAATTTTACTGATACAATTTGAAATTTGGTTCGAGTTTTTCATATGAATTCATTTGCGTTACGTAAATATAAACTACCTTCATTTTGAATGGATTTTTTTTTAAATGTAGGTATTTTAAAACTCTTTATTTTTTCTTATAACATTAAGATAGTGAAAGTTTAAGGTTAAACTAACAATCATCTGCGTAAACGTGTGTTTACGTTTCGATTCGAACGTAACAAATATTAAACGTAACACAAATGTTTGTTTACGTAGTAAGAAAAACATTCCACTACCAGCTGTGCTCAGCGTAAGTAATGGTCAATTAAATCACACATATTTTGTATATATTCTAAACTAAGGAGGGATTTAAATAATCATTAACGACCGAGTACAGCAATAAGGTAAATCAGATTAAGTACCTACCTACGATAAGATTCGAGCATTCAATGTTTTCTTTGATCAAAAGGTTCATTACTCACCAGTCTGATACCGTTATCAGTGGATTTTTTGCGATTACTTACTACGAACGTAGTAGTAACCACTGATAATTTGTATTAATTAATGTTTTATAAATATAGGATAAAGATAGCAGGCGTGTAAACGAATTGACAGATAAGGAATAAGCTGTTTACGTAGGTGTAGCTGTGTTTTTAAGGAATATAAGAATGGGAGGGTACACGGAAATTCGTACATATTTAATTAGCACAATGATAAATTTTTTCCTCTTTACGTCTAATTTTTATAATGTCAAACTTAAGCAATAAATCAGACAAACAGCATTCCACTGTAATTAAAGTCGTCATATCGAACAAAAGACAATCAACAAACAACATCCATTGACGCGCAGACATAACAGTGAATTAGTACTTAACCAATTTACCGAAATCTAAAAAGTAATGGTGGCAAACCACCTCCCGGCGCTCGACCAATAAGAGCCGATGTGTAGTAAGGTGACGTGACGTCACAACATCACGCCACCTTTTGTTAGTCAACCAATGCGCGATCCGGCATCGCACTCCCCACAGTGTCAAATACTGACGACCTCGCACGCGCTGATGAAATCGGAAATCTAAACAGCTGTTGCACGCGTTACGACAATGATTTACAATAAGAAAACATCTTATACAATTCTAAATAATATGTAATTCCTCTAGATTTTATTATTTGAGTTAAAAAGAACGTTTCTAATACATACTAGTCTTGATTTTTTGAATAATAAGTCGATTGTATTGAATAATTTCTTGATGTTGTACTGAACTTGCTATAAACATGTCGATAATCATCATGTGATGGAGAGACAAACTTCTTATCATCTGCTGACTTCAATATATTCGCTGCGTTAAATATAGTCACTGGTAAGGAATGTAGCGCCAGTGCAAGCCGGATCGCGCACGGTTAAATTGTCAGACCGGCAACGGTTACGAGCTAGAGTGAATCAATTGCCGTACAGCGTGTGCGGCGTGGAGTTTGTCTGTCATTTCACTCCGTGCAGTCACCGCGTACACACGTGTCGCACGCGACCGCAGTTCCTATAAAACCAAAGTTGAAATATTGTGCACTGTTTACCTTAATGTTTTTGTTGTTAAACCACTTGGATTGCAAACAACAATTGGATTCCGAATAACACCAGTTCTTAAGGATATTTTATAATATACAGATGCAATAAATGCCGATGTGGAGGTGCATAATTCTACAATTGGTTTGGAAAAACCAAAAATAGTTGTGGAAAAAACTGTAACCAGTGAGTATTTTGGTATCCAAGTCCTGTTTTGTTTTGCCCATTTTCCTATCCTATTCTTTCATTATTCGGTTACGGGTTTAAATTTGTAGCATGGATTTTTAGTGAATTAAGAAGTATTACCTAACATCTAAACATTATAATCTAATTATTAATAAAATTCAAAGAAACTTTATCTCATGCTGCAAGTTTTAAATGGTTTTAAATGCTTAACAACTTAATCATTCATTAGTAAAGATGCGTTAACATGAACACTGCGATTGGGTTATCGAAAACAAATAACAGTAACATATATATCATTTACTAACTTCATGGTTCATTAATCATTGAACAATATCTGTGCGTCTTCAATTAGACTTCCATTGACTGATTTCCAGGGCATGCCAAAGATCTATATTGAAAATCGGTGAACTATTTTGAAAGTGAATGATTAAAGAATTCCTTAACACATATGGTGAATATACCGAGAGAAGGGCTAAGCCTTCTCCTTAAGTTGACACGAGCTGTAGTGAAGAGTGTTGATACTACTGAGGAACCGGAAACTCCTGAGGAATCTTCAACCACCATCGATCCAGAAGCTGAACCAATGAAAGCTTACTGGGAAAATGATCAGAACAACTTCAACAAGAACAACCAACCTTATATAGACCTGTTCTTAAAAGACGACGCACTAGACAGGATCCCAGATGCTACTGAAAAACCAGTTGAAGAATCTCACTACAGTTTCTATAAACAGAGCTTAGTCTATTTACCTGATGCTCTGAAAAAATTTAACGTTGAGGGTAACGTATTTTAATTGTTTAAGCTTTAATACTTCATTTTCAAAATCTTGTATACACACATGTTTTGGGAGACACACAGATCTTAAAGAAAATATTTGTGTAGCTTTTGTGTTACTAATATGGGATGTCATAATCGTCTTACATTGGTTTTTCTATAATATACAAAGATATATTTCATGTCAATAAATTGTAACATCGGATTCGTTATTTCACAAAACGCATGTCATCATTACAGTAACTATTTAAATTAGGTAGCATACAAATGACTGCATTCAAAGGAACTTTAGTATCTGCATTACAATCACTGGCTGAATAGGATGTTATTTTCATTCATTATATCCTCTAATGAATGGATTTATCAAAACCATTCATTGTCATTTACCTAGTGCCTTTTTATAATCCTTCCTTCCGGTCCTTCTCATTCATTTGTTTGCAAAGCTGCATCGTTTGTACAAAACTATCAAGGTCATCATATTATACATAAATACATAGAAATAGGGTTGATATTTCAGTTAAATCGGCAGCTACTAAATGTTGGCACGTATCATTGTAGGCATCTGTAAATAGCTTTTAAGATTTAGTCGGTACGGCGATGTCGTTCATCAATAACCTAATTACTATTTTGTAATTTTAGTGTTACTCAATATTTGCTTGTGTTAACGTTTTCACATTTACTTGTGTTAACGTGAGTGTTAACGGCTGTCGAAATTTGCCTTAATAAAGGCGTTAAAACGACCTAAAATAATGGCTAAGTTACAAAATTTTCAAGAAAGTAAATGAGAACGTAGAAACTTTGCAAAATGTCCGTTGTTAGCGCACTAATTCATAACATATTTATGTCACAAACTGTCGTGTCGAACATAACCATAAAACATATCATATGCAGCGATTGATCTATCGTGCTATCACGACGTCTCTATTAAAAATATTGATTATAAAATATTATTGTTTGATGTGATACTAATTGCCTACCTACTCGTACAATTCATACGTCTGTAACAATTTTATTGTCTGTTCTATTCTTCTTTCACTGTGAATAACCGCTTCCGCCAAGGTGAAGGATTATGCTAAAACAACTAAATGTATGTGAAATTGTATGCTGTGACATTTTTTGATCACTAATTAAAAACATTCGTTACATGAAATATTTTGAATCGAGAATGTTACGTTCGGAGAACGTAACTGAAACTATCGGGTACTATTCTTCGGATATAAAAATGTTCAATCATTTCTAATAGGATTTACAAAAGACAAAATTTTACTTGTATAACTTAAAAAAAACTGAAATAATCTGAAATTAACGGTTAATCTAATCTATTTTTTTATGCGTTAACTGTATTTTATCTACGAGTAAATCCGAAGTTGTATATCCGTAACATCCCTATTTTAAGATTTCATATGCCTCTAACAAAACTATGCATATGCGAAGTATGGTCTGATTGAACTGTATTTAAATTGGATAAGTTTACAAAGTGATCAAAACATGTCATAAATGTCAGTGTCAAATTGACATAATTATTGAATTATTTTTTTAATTATCTGCAGGTGTCCCTGAAACGCCTAAAACAAGCACAGGAATTTCCAGCAATGGCCGCGACGCGGGTGTCGTTGCGGGTATTGTGGTAGCTGTCATATCAGGAGTCATCATCTTAGCCGCTGTGGTAAGTCTTTTATTCTTTTTTGGCATACGACCAGATGATAAACAGTGATCACTGCCGGCCATGGACTTAACACCAGACTGGGCTGTAACGCGTTGCCTGACAGCAGATAATAGACCTATACACACGAGAAAGGGAAAGGAACAAGGGAAGTGGCACATCACTGATCATAACCTATTCTTTATTACCTTCATATGTCCCACTAATATTTGTAAGGATGGATGGATGGATGTGTAACTCCTTAACGCAAAAACGAATGAACGAATCTGAATGAAATTTGGCACAGGGTTACTATAATATTTGGAATAACGTATAGACCACTTTTTATCAAGAGACCACGCGAGCGAAGCCGCGGTTGGACGCTAGTTATAAATATATGCGTTATTCCAAATCGAACCACTAAGACGTACGGGATTTAGTTCTAAAAACCAATCTCGTGAAGTCATACAAAAGCAGCCATACAAGTAGCTATGACGCTATCTGTACTTACAAATTTCCTATGCAAGAGCATTGCCTAGCTGATTTCTAGAATAAAATTTAGAAAAACCGATATAAGAACTTTTCCTATCTCACTCACTCATCATCTCAACCCATCACGGCCCACTATTGAACACGGATAATCTACCACGCTGGCCAAGTGCGCATTGCAAGACTTCACACACCTTTGAGTTATGCAAACTCCTCAGCATGCAGGTTTCCTCGCGTCGTTTTCCTTCACCGTTATAACGAGTGACATTTAAATAACTCCGAAAAGTCAGAAGTGCGCGCCCTGGGATTCCAACCCGGACCCCACTATTTCCTATATATTATTACATAATTTTACTATGGCAAATATTAACATATACTACTAAATGGGATTTTAAAAACCCGATGTTCTAATTGATAATGCAAATGAATACAATTGCTAAATCAATTGCCTTAATGGCTTTCAATAGTTTTCGATTGACGTCAATTCAGGTTTAGGTGAATAGGTACGCCATAGTACGTTTTTACATATACATAGATATAATATAATTAATAAGTATATATAAACATATCAGTCTAAAGCATGTCATATTTTTATACGGGTAGACCAAAATAAGAAAATTGTACATATTTATTTTATATACATATACTTACAAGTTATGTCTTGCATACATTAAACATATAGATATAAACATAGTTTCATATATTGATATGAATTAATTTTGGGTCGAGTTATGCATACATTAAGAAAACATTAAAATACCAGTATATTTACATTTGTATATTACAGCAAATATTTATTTATATTATACGATAAAATTATAAGTCGGAACAATAAAAATGTCTGAATTTCAAAACTACGTAGGTTGATATAATAAATAAATGTGTTCGAACATTATTCGTCAGCAATTAATTAATTTCAAAATTCTCAATTTGTTCAATCAAGTCTGTCGAACAAGGCCACTTACGAAAGTTAACTTCCAATGTCGGAGTAAACGTGATCCGATTAAATAAAACAGGGACATCCGAGTAGAATACAATTCAAACAGATCGGTAATGGATCGATAGGTTAAGCCAATAAGCTACCAAAATTGATAAAAAAATCAAATTTAATTTTTTTAAATCTTAGTATGTGAATCATTTGAAAAAGCTCTCTTAACCAAAATAATAATAAAAATAGTTTATTATAGCGATAAGACTGTCTATTGTATATGTAGTGCTATTTTTGTATGTATAATTTTTTGCATGATATTGAATAAAAAGATCTAAATAAAATAAATAAATAATCACCAGACATTATAAAAATGTGTTTAATATAAATCTACAAACAAACGCATGTTTCTTGAAACTTACGTATTCGTACTTACTACATTTTTATTTGGAGGTAGAGCTAAATATGATGAACTCATTAAGAATATATCGAGTATGAACACAAATACCTTCATCGGAACAGTCGAGTGATTGTAAGTAGACAGTAATGTGATATAACTGACAATCTCTGGAATTCGATTGAACAGTGGAGTACTGACTAGGGGATATATATTTTAAAACTATTAAATACTAGGGTTAGCCCGCATTGTATCAATGTTTATAAAAAGTAGCCTATCTCACTCTCCAGACCATCAACTATCTCATTATATCATACGAATACATACGCTTTCAAATTTATAATATTAGACGGATGGTAGCAGAGTATATATGTATATGTATGATATTTCCAAACAAATATAATATTTCTGGCTTTACAAGAGCAATTGTTTTTTAATTTTTTATTCTTATCTCTGTTTATTTGTACTCTTTCAACTTTTCTTTTGTCAACAGAAAAATATTTTTTTATTTTTCTTTATTTTTTTCAGATCGCTGTTGTTATGTACCGTCACTACGTCCACCGGAACGTGACTTCTATGAACTTCGACAACCCAGTGTACCGCAAGACCACAGAAAACCAATTCGCGTTGGAGCAAAATGGCTACGGACCCGGTAGCAAGCTGTATCCAAGTACTGTGGGAGAAGAGGTGAGGGCACTCACAGCTATGGAGTGTACACTTAACATACAAAATAGTCTTAGATAAGTAAATCAGCAAAGAAAACAGATATCCGATCAAAAAACCCTTTTATCCAGTTTTTGTATCACAAAAACTCTTTTTATCATACAATGAAAACGGTACCCCATTACGAAGTATTGTAAATACCTTTAAAACTAGATAAACGTTGTAAGGTCTGCCTATGACATTTTAAATTTGATGTACTTAGTATAATATTATGTTAGGATGTATGGTAAGGGATTTATAGAACATATTTTCGTTAGTTAAGGATCTATTGTGGCGTTAATTGTGCCAACATTTTTACCGCATCAGTATTAAAACATAGTTGCCAAATTATTCGTCGTAAATGTAGAAGTACATTTTTGTAAATACATTGTTTTTTATGTATCTTTGTGTTTCCATGTAATAATATACTGCTGAGATATTTATTTTTCATGCGTTTACATACGAGGGCTTTTATTAATTGGTAAGTTGCTAGTATTATAGTAGTATTTTTTGTTGTCAACACGGCACAAGTTGCGTTTAAAATTTGTAGAAAATAAATAGTTTAGTGTAAAATATATATGGAGTAAATTTTTAATTTTTTTTTTTCATTCCAGGCTCAAGAACCTCTCAACAAGCCTGGTACAAATGACTTTGTATAGTGCACGGGCCGGCAGTAAATACCTTAGTATTTCGTTAAATGTGAAAAGAAAACGAAGGACGTGTGGTGCATAGTGAACCAGTGATCGACTAACATTGCGGTGATCATTGAACTGTCAGTGCAGTGGTTGAATGGTTCTGTTTGCTAGTGCGTTTTCGATCTCAAAATTACAACGGTTTCGTGTCGAGGTGATATACAGTGTGTGTGTGTTTTTTTTATTGTTGTTTTCGAAAGAGTACTATCACTGATTTTTGTCTCGTTTTCGTGTGTTGTTTTGAATTCTTTGTTTTTTTACGGCAATAACTTAACGCTCTTCTATTTCTTGTTGTGTTAAATTAAGGCGTTGATCAAAGGTCGTACTTTGTTGAATTAAGCACTCACTATCCCTGAAACAATTTCAAATATTTCAGGGGCCAGAGACTTCATATACAACATGTACATATATATTCCTAAGAGGTGATTAATTCAAATTTTAGTAAACGTGTAAACAGTTAACGTGTAAACATCGATTTGATGCAACTCATGTTGCATCTTCCTATCTCTAATTATAAGTAAGCAGCTGCTAATTCTAGAGCTGTAGAACCATATTATTCTGAAATAGACGTCATCTTGTTGTACAAGATACGTATATATACGTGTGTCTTGCACGCTAAATGAAAAAAAAATCGACCTGTATCTTGACCCGTGGTCCGCCGTATTTATACGCAGCGTTCGTATTATCACGCACTGTATATCTCCCATAATACAATTATATAAATTATTGTATGTTATCGTACTGAGATCTTGTAGCACTCCATGTGCATAATGTATGGTCGTATCGTGTGAATAGTGTAGATTCGATTCGCTACGGTTGCCTGGTGCATCTTAATGTAATTATTTATACACTTTACAATTTTTATATACCAATTTTATTTAAGAGTTAAATGCTTTTGTAATATATAAAAATTAAATCAATTTATATTTAATGGAATCCAGCTTATATATTCAAATTAAGCTCATAAATTTATGTATAAATTATTATTTCTGAAACCGACATGTATTTCATAATCTGGTAGAAAATGTTTAACTTATTTTAAACTGCTGTCGAAATACTATTGATAGATATGTTAATTTATTGGAATTATTAGTGCTTACTAAAGATTTTTGAAAGTAAGTTTTATTAGACGACAATTTTAGTGCTATATCGCTTGTAATATGTGCCAATTGTAGTGAAATACTAATTCTATGCCAAATAGGTGGTTCATGTGTCACATTTTCTTCCTAGTAGTTAAATTATATTGAAATTCACTGTTTATAGTCTCACATTATTTGTTTATTATAACATAAATGTTGTTATGTAGTGCAGTATAAAAATATTTACGAAGTATAATTATGTTATTTTATATATTGTATTTGTTTTAATAGCAATTCGCCTTGTATTTGGAATGTGACTTTGAGAAGCAAAATCCTGCCAAATCCTTTAATAATTTATATGGTATATTTTATAATGTAATTCAATTACATTAAACTTGATGCACATTTCATACAATATGCCTAGCTCAATAAGTATGGTCACTAAAAATATTATTGTGTAAATATCGTCAGTAAAATATTATGTAAAATGTGTTATGTGATTTTTTTATTTATTCATCCTCCATTATCCAGTGCAATAAAACACGAGAGAAGCGTGATAAATACATTTACTAAGTTGCACTCAACATCTTAAGTCTTTTGTTGTCACAAATTAACATATTAGGCGAAAATAAAAGAAAAATAAACATTGAACACCTAACGCCATCTACACAGTAACTAAAAACTTACATCGTAAATCTCGGGCTCCACTTCGTAACAAGAAGTGATTATGGGGCTGATATACATACTTTTAGAATGAATTATCCTCTAGTAAATGAAAATATCGTGAGGAAACCTGCTATCATGTGTACTCAAACAAAAAATGTGAAATCCTTGTATTGGGCTAGCGTGGACTGGTCCGAGTCACATTGTGAGAGGACACCCCACCCCGCAGTGGGATAGTGAAGTGCTGCGATGACGGTATTCTTTGAGTGAGGTATATATCAACCACAGACTACTGATACATAAGATACCACAACAAATATTATTCGAGGCCTAAAGTTTCGAACATTTAAGAATTACTTGATTGTTTTCAAGACAAATGCGGTTGACGCTGGTACTGGTGGTGGTGTCGAATTTTTTAGACGGAGTAACCTCTGAAATTTACAATAGTAGTAAGATGATTCCATATTATAGCAGAAATATTATTAACAAAATAAATAAACACATCTGGATCACACATAGAAATTAGCCTTTTTTACATAAGTTAATGCTTGACTATAATCGCACCTGGTGGTTAAGCGACGATATAGTCGTAGATGGTAAAACATATTAACTTGGAAGAAGCCTATTCCTCTTATCTCGAAGACACCTACACTATACACGAGTGGAAATGCAGATGCTAGTAATTTGTTCCAATCCTGAGCAGTACACAAAACAAAAGACACGGCAAAACGTGTCGTCCGTACCGGTGTCCACAGTAAAAGGACCTGTAGTGCGTCGAGTCGCTCGATGGTAGGAGGGTGTAGGGGGAATGAAGTCGTGTAATCCCTATGCACACTTTTTAAAATGTACCCTTAAAAATGCCGAACCTGTGCGGCTTTGAGCCTGTGCTTTGTAGGTTGGTTTCAGCGTCGCCAACAAGCCTCATTGCACGCCTCTCTTTTGAGGCGTTTAATTTTTTAAACGTTACATTACACTACTATCTGATACACACGTATATTTTTCAATAAATAAATTAAATAGATATGTATTACACCCAAGATAGACATTCCTGTTCTTTACAGAAAAAAGTTGGGGGGTTAATTCGTGTTCGGTATCCTCTATTCAGGCTAATCCCTTCGGTAGTATAATATTGTAAATGAAAAAGTATCTTGTTGTATTATGTATGCTTGTCCGTTACCTTTTCACGTCTTACCTCCTGAAATTTAGTACACATGTTATAGGAATAGAATTTGAGGAAAAACATACTACTGATTTCTCTAAAAAAAGGCTTGAAATACGAAGCCAGAACTGAAATTAGCTACTTATAAACATTATATAAAAAATAAAGATAAATTTTGAAAATAGAACTCTACCAATATTATTGAGTATAGGTATTTCATTCAGTCCTTTTACTATTTGGCGGCAAAATGAAAATTATCTGTGCACGTCAGCATGAATTTAAGCCACGAAATTTTCGTGCAAGGTTTTATTATGACTTTCGATGCAATTAA
The DNA here is from genome assembly GCA_018249125.1 of Asbolis capucinus. Lineage (NCBI taxonomy): Eukaryota > Metazoa > Arthropoda > Insecta > Lepidoptera > Hesperiidae > Asbolis > Asbolis capucinus. The sequence goes on from DWJZ01001269.1 coordinate 12,522, forward strand.
ACAAGAATGTTACGTCTGTTAACGATGTTAAGTAAACAAGAATGTTATGATGGACTTCAATATTTTTTTACTATGAAGCCCCATCTCGTGCCACAGTTTACGACTGGTTTAATGAATTTGGTCGCACTAATCTCATCGATGATCTCATTAAAATTAAAAGAAACAAAATGTAAAATGGTTATAAAAAATGGCTTATTAACAGACATACTGACATGTACATTCAAACAAACTAATACACACACACAAACATACAACACATATACACACAATCATACAATACACACGCACACACATACTCCATATAATGTTAACTGTGTAGTAAGTGTTTTTAATTGTACTTATCCATTGTAAATAAAGGAAGGTGTTGGTCATCCACAACACAGCGAATCCTAGTGTGGGACCAACGATCTGTAATGTATACAATTTAAAACCTCTGTATGTACAAAAAAATAAATAAATAATTAAAATACTCCACGAATATGACATGAGCGGTCAGATCGTTATGTGCCGTTGGATACCTCATAATTTGACAGAAGCCCAACAACTCCACTGTTTTGATTGGTGCCGAGAAGTGATTAAAAATTTAACGGGTGTGACTTAAATGTCTTCGACATACTAACGGGTGACGAAATCCGGATTAACAGGTATGGGGCGCGTCAGTGGGCGTTTCCTTCCGAGAAGTTGCCAAATAAAGTGAAGATAGGTCGAAGTTTGGAAAAAAGATGGCGGGTTCATTCTTCGAAAGGACCTCATTACGCGACAATTGTTTTAGATCATAAAACGGTCAATGCAGAGTGGTACACCAACAACTGTTAGCCACTTGTCTTGGAAAAAGTTTGAGGAAAACGACCTCGCGACATGATCTCCTTCATCATGACAATGCCTCGCCGTACACTGCCAGGCAAACGATCGACTATTTGGCGACCTCAGACGTGGAGTTACTGGGTCACTTGCCGTATACCTTGAGCCCTGTGATTTTTATGTTCCCGAAAATAAAGGAAAAACTTTGAGGAAAACGTTTTATGGACGCGGAGAATGCAGTGAGACTCCTAGAGACAAGAGACAGAGAGTGGGAAAAGTGCTTTTCTCAATGGTCCCATCGGACGTAGCGATGAATTATAGTAAACGAACGCTATTTTAAAAAGGGTTAATAAAACAAATTACTTGCTATTATGCTTAGTTTTTGATTTTCTAAGAACTTTCAGTTTAACCCTGGTCATTGGTCAGTGAGTTCTTCGTTATAAAATATAATTTAATTGCAACGTTTCCACTACAGAACTCGTACCACTCACAACGTAAGGGTTCAGACCATAGTACCACGCTTGCTCAGTGCAGTAGTAGACTTCACATACCTTTGAGAACTATTATGAGTGGAGGTTTCCTCACTATGTTTTCCTTCACCGTAGCAAGTGAAATCAACTTTGGAAATTAGAGCGCGCCGAAATAGAGGATTTGAATTCAGGACGTCCCGTTCGAGAGACCAACAGTCAAACCATTTTCTACCAATCAATGCATGTAAGCATAACACACAACCATTATCACTCACACATGCACACACTGTTGCGTACACGGTACTTGCAAAATTTTGTTAATTTAACTTAAGTAATGACATGTAATTAAGGCGTGGTAGCCTGTTGACCTGAAATGCAGGACAAAAGCTTACCTTAACCACAGTATATAAAATAAATAAATAAATATTATATAATAATAGTATTATCATAATGAAGTGATAGCCAGGCGATTTGTAACGTTCATAAGTGAACGGCAAATATAGGTTACGTTCAGACATAATGAAAATAAAACCATAATTATTTCACACTTAAAATTCATTTATTCCTAAAGTGTATGTTATAGTTATAATGCAAAAATCTTTAGTTTGAATTGTTGGTACATTTCCAGAATCACAACCAACTTTAACTTAATCTTTAATTCCTGTTTTTTTAATTAAATCCTAGGTTATTTTGTTTATTGATTGTAGGTATATAAATAATAAGAATACCGTGTTTATTTGGTATTTCGAACAACCATATTGTAAGTTCTAAATCTGGACTATTTGTGTTGTTGCAAGATATATACATACATATAAATGGGATATAAGCATTGTTATACTCGGTGAAAATTCGATCTGGAATTTATGCCAAGCAAACCATGCCATGTAAAAATTCCGGAATCTGCACCAAGTATAGAATCCAGGACTATATCTGATAAACATTAGGGTACCCTCACACCTGCAATAATATTGTCTATAATGTATCAATAATATTGTGTGTGTGTGGTCTATATATTAATAATATTGTGTGTGTGTAGTATTGTTTCCATATTAATTGTCAATTTTATTGTCACAATATTATTAGTGTGGGTACCCTCGCACCAATCCAGTCATCACTTTATTTTAGATATATTTTTGTAATGGAATGTATTGCGTTAATCATCGTTACCGATAAACAATAATATATTACCATAGATACCTTCATACATATTTTTATCCGCTTTCAGAAGCCATTTTTTTAAATTACTTTATTTAGAAAAAAAATTATCTTGTCATATAGTACTGTATGAAATTTTTATACTTTTGTATTTACGTACATGTGGTATAAAGATGAATTAAAAAAAAATGTTTTTAACGTTTTTACTTGATTTAAATACGGAATTTGGAATTTTTTGACTTCTCTCAGCGACTGCCATTGACAGACCAGATGATAAGTGTATCAATTAGTATGTATTGTAGGGTAGGAGCGACTTTAGGCTCATGTCATATGTATGTATAGGAAAAACATCATTGGATATATACTACATAAGATACTTACATACACATACTCCGTATACTATGTAGTGTCTATTTTTGTACTTATCTATTGCCTTCTAGAAGGTCTTTCACCACACAGAACAACGAAATGTAGGACTACCGATCTTTAACGACCGTATTAATTTCAAAATACATAAATAAACAAATAATAAATAAACGTCTTCGTGTATAAGTGCTCGTGGTGCAAACACTTGAGCATCGAGGGCCACACTCAGTAATGGTTACTTAAAACGCTCCTTAGTACAGATTTTGTGTGACAGTAAGGAACGATTTAAGAAACAAATAACGACACCAAGTGCGCAGGAGAGACATCCTCTTGTTCACTGTACCAGCAGTTTAACAAATGGTGCATGGCGGCCGGGTGATTTATTTTGGAAAGTTCATAGCCCGCCGGTTCCAGTCGATCGTAAACTATCAGCAAAGTTAAGCAACGTCAGATACGATCGGTACTAATTATTACGTATCCCGTAAGAGCGTAGTTCTCTAACCTGAAGAAATCGCTTCAACCCATTGATAACCAAATAGTGAACACGGGTTTCCTCCTACTGAGGAGCAGGTGTAGGTGGAGGGGTTAGTGGCCAGAACTAGTGAAAGTTTATATGTCATCCGGAGGCCTCCGACATGGGTTTACGATTGCTATCTAACGATATCAACCGTAACCCACAGATTTACGTGCCCTCCGCAGCGCTGATGAATTTTCTACCACTAGCAGTCACCCATTACTCACGCCAACCGCGCAAGATGTTGCTTAACTTTCTCGATCATTTACAATCGAAACAAGCCACCGGGCTGTGATCGCTTCTATTCAGTCACTTCATTTTAAACAGGCAACACAAAAAACCGTTTATAAAAACCAAAGTGACATTAAAAATGGACATAGTATACTACTATAAAACTAAAAATATCACAAATCACTATTTTAGAGTGTTAGTAGATAAATTATTATGCTGGTGTACAATTTATCACAAAAGTATAGGCAGGAGCTAATCTAATTCACTAGTAACACAGAAATAATTACAACTAAACGAAAAAAAAAAACGATTTGGTACACAATTTGGAATTATTACAACAAACAAAATATAAAACTATCTACATTGTTGTACTAAAAATACTGTAAGATCTCTTTTGTACAGAACTAAAAATTATATTGTAATTAGTTAATGAGAAATCCGTTATTAGGATACAAACAGATACTAAATATTATAATACATATTTAGAAAACGAATGACATCATAAAATTAGTCCTATATGTATGAAGACATTAAACATTTAAAAACATTAAAAAGTCATTAAACTACATAAGAACACTTTTATTTAAATGAAATGTTTCATTTAGTTAAATGATACTTGAACTAAATTATGAGTATACCTTTTGTCAGGAATATACTAGATGTCGCCAACTATAGAAATTTAACACAAAACACTGCCCGCACTACACTAATAGATACATCTTTGTTGAATTACCAGCGAACTAAGAACAGGTTTTTAAAATATTCTACGTTAACTTAATTACACCCATTGTATCTAGTTGGTTGTAATAAATAATATAAATATACACTGAGGCACAGTGGAACGTGTTTATGTATTGACTGTTTGAAACAAACTAAACAAAACAACAGCCCATGAGTTCAAGGTCGAGCCCCATTTTTGTCGCTAACCGACATCTAGTTGTATTATTGATCAATATATATGGATACGTACGGAGATTTTCATAAATATTAAATGTAAGATATTGAATATCTTAAATGATAATTTCAAATAATTTTACACAGAAGCTACACCAATTTCTGGCCTCTTCGCTAAAGCATTGGTTAAACCGTTTCAATGTAATGTCAAGTTTACGTGCAATACAAATTTTGTCTATACCTAAAGCTAAGTTAAGTACTAAAGGAAACAAAAAAGGCAAATCTTACTAAACAATTAAACACACCAGGTACCATTGTTAAGGAAAAATAGACCTTATATACAAAATACAACGGTCTAATTTACTACATCTAGTTTTAAATTTTCCTAATTCGACAAATTAATTAATTAAATTAATGATTTACATCACTTGTTGCCGCTCTCACAGTAATTCAATAGGATATTCAATAAATTTACTCTCCTTGGTACAGATTCACAAAAAATATGTTTCATTAAATACACAATTTACGTGCCCTCCGAAGCAGAATTTTATGATTTTTATGGTACAGTAGAATAAAGGTTATTTTAATTTGCTTCGTTAAGCATTCATCAAGTTAATATTTCTAAGTTTGACAGTTACAGTTTCCAATCTAGTTGTTTAGTACAGGTTTTGTATAATGATTGATTACACAAGCGATGTAAATAATCATTAAGCACTGTGAGTGTGGCAGTAAGACTACAACAACATACAATTAAGTATTAGTGGCAACTACAATACTACTATCACTAACTTCAACTGGTTCTATCCTCTGCTTCTTCTTGCTCTTTGGTGTAACCTCTATGGGGGTGACAGGTTTCTCCCTCGGAACTGGTATTACAAGTTTGTGGGCATCACATTGCTGTGTTATATGGCTTTTAAATCGTTCAAATGTCTTCACAGCTATATGTCGACGAGCTTGGTAGAAGAACTGGTCGAAATGGTGTAAATTATGGCTGGAATGAAAATGGAATTTATATATAAGTATGTACACATTTGGGTTATGAACAAACAATTTCTCAAGGACGTGATCCTGTCTCTGAAACGAATGTTCCTGGATTTGATTTTCGAGCACACATAATAGCAAATTTTAGAGTTAATTTATTATTCCTCTTTTAAGTTAATGCGCTTTACCATCTACGACTTCATCACCACTCACCATCAGGTGGGATTGTAGTCAAGCATTAAAAAAGAAAAAATTGTACAATGGCTTTGTTAAGTAATTATAAACAAACCAGACAACAGATCACAAGTTTAACACACGAATATCTTGGATCGTAACAATATTATACGCGAGATTTGCAAAAAATATTCTCCAAACATATTTCTCAACTTTTAAAGTATTGTAATACCTTGTTTACAAGATTAGCCAAGAGAAATAAAATTAACTATACAAAATTCAATACTCAGAATAATTATATATATTATTGTGTATAAGCCACAAAATATACTAGAAGAATGGCAAAGTCGTATGTATTAAATCTCGATGGCGCTGATATATAAGTAGAATTTGCTTAGAGTATACAGGTTAGGTTAGGTTAGGTTAGGCCATCTACTCAGTTTTTGTCATTAAAGTCCTAATTCTGGCTAGATAACCTAGATGGCGTTGGTAAAGAATAGCTATATATATATATAAGCTTTAAAAATCATTTTTCCATGGTTAATTCCATGTAAGAATAATGCTATAATTACTAATGCAATATGTTGTAAATAAATATCTTAGGACAACTCACACACGGCCATCTGAACCCAAACTAAGCGTTAGCTTGTGCTATATGGTGATCAGATAACTGATAAACATACTTTTAAATACATACCTAAATAGATATTTCTATTAAACACCCAGACACACAGAACAAACATTCCTGTTCATCACAGAAAAGTTCGACCTGGGTGGGAATCGAACCCGGTGTAGTAGTCAGGTTCACTAACCACTAGATCAACCGGCCTGTGTGTGTTGTGTTAATTGATTGTCGTTATTATTAAATTAAATTAAAATAAACTTATATATTCTCAAGATAACGTAAAACTATTTATAACTTATTTAACTGTATAATATCATAATTATATAAAACTTACATGCTTAGAAGGACATTGGCCAACATTTCTCTGGTATTTAATAGATGACGGATGTAGGCTCTGGTGTGTTTCATACAAGCCAGGCACTCACAGCCTGTGAGAATGGGATTAAAGTCCTCTTTATATCTGCAAAGAGTATATCAGAATATCATGAATAAAATACATACATATAATAGGCTATTTCATTTTAAAAGAAATTTCATTTTCTTCATTTTGTACAATAATCATTGGGTAGCAATCACAATCATTTATTTCATTCCATTTATTTTCCTCCTATTCATAGATTAGAAAGTTGTAAATATAAAAAAGCAAAACTTACAATAGTATATACTAATATTGGAGGGCTAATTAAGAAAGGGACATTGAAAGTTTCATTTCAGGACTCGAATCAACACATTTATCTTAAAGCTGGCTAATTTGCGATAACCTTTCATCATTAGAACTCTTCTGACACAATATCTAATAATATATTTGATAAGTAGTGCTATCCCAGAGATTTGAAAGCTTCTCGAATGAAGATTGTGGGTTCAAATACGTGCACATCTAATTTATGGTCAGTCATGGGTTGCAATAACGAATATATATATAAATTCAGTATAATTGTATAAGTAGCCTTTTATGGTCTTACCTGCTATCATTTAAATTTAAGAAGTATGGTGTATCGTCACTGGCAGTAATGTCTAAATTTAATTTCAATGCATACCCTGCATTACTCAACTTTACCGGGTAAGACCCGTCAAATAAATCCCAACCACTATCAATTGCTGCCAAAATAACAACAGGATTCCAACATCCTTCAATTATTCTCAATAAGTTACTAGGTATCACCTCCTGGAATAGATGAATGCATACATTAAAAAAATATCTATAATATTATTTAATTTAATTAATTTAAAAAAAAAACATGATTAGGGATAAATCAAAATAATCAGAACCGAGTATAGATCGAATTTACACCGCGAATAGCACCAGCTTTTAAATAAAAAAGGGATTATCAAAATCGGTATACCCAGTAAAAAGTTTTTAGGTAACATATATAACAATAAATTTACTATACATTCAGTATCAGAAGTAGAAGAGACTTCTTATTTGATGTCAGTTAAAATCATGGAAATTAGCATTACCCGGATATCACTAACACAACGAACCAGGAAGAAAGTAATAGTACCAAGCAAGAGAAGCAGTACCATGTGAAAATAGGAATGAATTAAGACACTAATTGACCCCAGACACACAAATAACATACTGCTTTAGGATGGGATGAAAACAATTGTTTTATTCAATACTAAGATCCGCCTGCGGTTTTGCCTGCGTGGTATGTAGATAAAAAACTAGTCTATGTATTGTTACGTACTATGATCTAATCCTGTGCCAAATTTCAATTAGATCCGTACAGAACATTTTGTGTGTAAGGAGGAGTAACATTTATCCATAAATCCTTCCATACATCCATTCATCCTTACAAACTTTCGCAATTATTTATGAGTAGAATTTAAAAAATGCTAAACATGTACTATTATAATAGTAATCTGATATTATTAATCTGTGGTAATACTTACACCAATATTCCTAAAAATACCATCCAAATGTTCAACATCAACATCAAAACTCTCTTCAGATCCATCTGTCAATCCTTGTAAAGTAATACCAAATAGATTTTGCGTATGTGTAAGTAGTTTCTCTATGAATCCATGACACTGTTTCTCATTACCTGTGCCCACAATTACACCTGGAAATAAATAAATATGCCATCAAAAACATAACTCGTAAAAATCCCAAATTTTGCACATCAGTTCTTCTACGATAAAAAGTTCCAAGTAATGAATTGATTTAGCCATTGCATAAAGACAATGTATATCAGAAGTATAATTTAATATGTGAAATTAGATTGTATAGTGCGATGAACAAATATCCTACCAAAACGCACACAAAACCATAACACACATACTTATATAGATATTTTTTACCAACACAGAACAAACTTTTCTGCTCATCATAGAAAAGTTTAACTTGGGAATAGAACTTAAACCTCTCGCTTAGCAACCAGCAAATCAACACTTAGACCAACAGGCCAGTCGAGTATTATGGGTTTACTTTAAACTACATATTTTTGCAATCAATTAGAAGGGTATGGACAGTAAATTGACTGACCTTATAGTATAGTTAAGTCAGATATTTATAATATCTGTTTTCAGTTCACAACTGTTAATGATACATGGTATTTTTACTGTCTGTGAAAACCATAAAACCAGGATTCCATGTGTGGGTATATAGCACTCATTTATTTATTTAATCTTTATTAACCACAATAATATAGCAAATGACGATTTTAAGGCTAATCACATTTTCTACCAGCGAATCATAAAAAAAGTCTAAAATGCCTGAGTATGCAAGCAATTTAGGTTTTTGTTTCAGGGGCGTGTTAAATAAATATTCATATTCAATAAAACATTGCAAACACTAGCAAAATATATGTATAATGGTAATAGTGATTTTGGGTCTGTCACTGTTTTAATAAAATGTTGTTTGTTCTTTTACATTTTAAGGCCGCTTTTTCAATAAAAATGTACATATTTGACAATTTACGAAATATGTTTTATAAAGAGTAATTTAATACACCAATCAGTTAAATGTCAAGGGTGTGTTCTTAATATTGAAAAATAAGACTACTAATGGTAAAAATTTAAGGTGTTTTCTTTGTTTTTCAAGGAAAATATAGTAGTGAGCCTTATTCGTAATTATCAGATCACAGCTTGGATTAGAAGTGACTTTTGGGACTAAACTTTTCCATGAATCCTTATTGGAGTAGTGTGGTGGTGTACAATCAATAATGCCCCAGTTAGAGCTAGAGTGCTCAGCACTGAGTCAATTATGAAGAATAAGATACAAACCAATAAGAGAGCTGTTTCTCAAATTATGAGAAGCCTTATGTCGTTCCACACACCTATTTATAGTCTGATTTGATCTCACTATTGATTTCCTAATTCTCTTTCTGCCTTCGTTGAGTGAAGTATGACCATCTGCAATGGTTACATACATATCAGGTTTATATAGTTCCATAACATCCATATACCTGTAATAATTATAAATAATAATTTTTAAACAAGGATATATTTTTACAATACTATTAAATTTTAAGATTTTCATTGATTGATTACTTTCAGTCTTAGTTTTTTGCATTACTAGTGCATGTTCAGGCAAAGAATTTATACATATGCATTTGTAAAATGGTATCCATCCTAAAAAACTTGAGTGGAGTACTCCACAAACTTGATCTAATATATTGAAACAAATAAACATATTTATTTATATTATATTTCAAATAGGCAAGGGATTAAAGGTTACTATACTGTAAGATTACAAACTTGAGATTTTTTTATGCTAAAATTACCTGCTCAAATATACAATAAATATAGATAGTAAGTAATCATTGTTGCCAATGGGCTTAAACACCAGACAGGTGTGTTACCACCATATTGTTGACCAGAAAGGAAGTCAAGACAGAGAAGGGAAGCAGTACATGGTAGAAGCGACCATGGCCAATAATGACTTTACAAGACTGCCGAAACACCAACAACTAATTACTTCAGGATGGTTAACACAATAACAATGGGAATAAAGAAGAGGAGTAAGAATATAGTTTTATTTCAATATCTTACCTGTCAGCAGATATCATCTTTTTCCCATTTTTAGTCCATAACGGAATCTTATCCTGCTCATAGTGACCATGGGGAGTCGGTTCACTCACACTTTGCAACGTAACAAATGTTAAGTGTTGAGACAAGCCTGCAAATTTGGCAATACCCTCATTTTGGGCTTTCAAACCATTTTCAAGATGCAATGAGTTTGATATAGGAACCCACAACAGTTGAGGTGATGTAAACACTTTAGCCAATACTTCAGCGGTTAAATTGACAACGCTGCCAGCCTGAAAGTTGTAAATGAAATCATAAACAACATTTGCCATACAATGTGGAGATTAATAATGATGTTGTAAATATATAATATAGGATTTATCTAAGTTGTTCATAAAAATCTGCATACTTCTGATGTGTTTATAAATTTCGTTACAACATACCTACAAAATTCATTACGCTTATACATTCAAGGGCATAGCTTTCACAATATTTGCAACGATAAGGATTTTCCATGTTGTAGTAAGGTAAGGATAGGTATTTATCTTAATATTTACCTGTGTAAAAAGCGCGGCAGCTGGAGTTTCAATAACCGTGGTCGGTGACTTGATAAATCCAGTGAGCTGACCGATTCGTTCGGTTCCAACCCCAGTTTGTTTTATTATGAAACGCATTTTTAATGTTGTCTAATACGGTGATAATAAATTATGATACAATTTTTTAAACTTCGGCTATAATAGACTGTCAACAAAACCGAACTAGTCAGAAATTGAGGTTATAAACATTAATAACAAGAATGGCAGATTGCTTATAGATAACAAAAGGCCACAGATTATCTACATTACAGATTTATTTCTCTGATGTGTAAACAAAAAAAATAAAAATTAATAGAAAACCGTGACAAAGATTAAGGTAAAAATAATTTAACCATACAATGAAAAAATTTAGTTTAAAAAGAAGTTGTACACAAGCGACAAGTATTAGTTAAGTGTGATTTTATGACAAACACGAAGCTTTTTAAGGTTAACTGTTTTTTCCATTGAGTGTTATCAATAGGATGCATGTATGAATCAACGCTTCGTGAGACTCTCAAACCCAGACCATTGGGAAACTCGCACAATGTAGAGAACGAATCGGCAGGTCTATTACGTATCTTGCCAATGGAAAGCGATTACGAAAATTTTGTAATAATTACTTTTAGATCGCAAATGCGTGTTACGTGTTCGCGACAAACGTGCTTTAATGATTTATTTGGGCTAATTTCATCGCAAAAAGTACACAGTCTCAATCAACTATCGTTGTGCAAAAAATCACATATGTAATACGACTTTTCGACTCATAGCGATAGTCTATGTTGTTACTGATTGTTTGCTGCCTACCCGCTGTTCGCAAATATTAGCTATTAGGTCTACTGGAAACATATACAAATTAAATTATAAGGTGACATTTTTCTTGGGGCCCCATCCAATGAATTCGCCACTGGCCTCTGAAGTTCTCAAGCCCTCCTGAATATAACGAGTGTTGATTGCTTGTTTCCAGATGGAGGCGGGGTTACCAGTATATCCATAGCAAAGCTCGACCTTCAAGCAGATGGTCTAATAGGGTATTACATTCATTTTTGGAATGTGTCTCATTTCGATCATTAGGTGCTAATATAACACTAAAAAAAATACTAATTTTTTATTCAAA
>DWJZ01001270.1:0-24386 GCA_018249125.1 Asbolis capucinus
AACCTGACTGCTACACCGAAGGTCGTGGGTTCGATTCGCACCCAGGTCATACTTTTCTGTGATGAGCAGGAATGTTTATTCTGTGTCTGGGTGTAAATATTTATTTAAGTATGTTTTTAAAAATATTTATGTATGTTTATCAGTTGTCTGATCATCATAGTACAAGCTAATGCTTAGTTTGGGGTCAGATGACCGTGTGTGAGTTGTCCATTATTTAAAAAAAAAAGCCACGCTAAGGTGGATGAACAAATATTGTGAGATTCAAGTACCCCAAGAAGAACGTCAAAATTCACAGAGTTAAAGGCACTGCTAAAGTCCAATAAGACCAGCAGCGAAAGGTTTTTATTTTCCAAGGCCATACGGATACCTTCAGTGACCTTAGGTAGCGGCGTAACTGTGCTGCGGCCTGAGCGAAACCCCGATTGAAAAGGAGACAGAAGAGAAGGTGCTAAAACGAAAGTAGACAATTGTATAATGTATTGCATATTTGAAATGAAACTCCTCAATCTTTGAATAGTTAAATTCATATTGTCTTCGCTTATTTTGATACGAATTAAAACTTGTACAAAGAATGACAACAATTAATATTTTCAAATTGTTTCTGGGCTTTTGGAGGAAAATAATATTTAACCTCTACGCAACAATAAAACAATACAATACCATAGAAAAAAATGTATTAAAAATATCTATATGAATTTCGCGAATTAATTTTGATGCAACCATAGACCAGGTGGTCGATGGATCCGTCAATGTGGGTATACTTCTCATACATCTGAGTTTTAATGACTAAGTACTAAGATGATATTTGACTAATTTGTAAAGAATGCAATGAGTACAATGACAACCATTTTCACAACGAAATGATAAGATTCTAATTAAACAAAGACTGCATGTTTAAGACCATTTTTGTTTGAGAAAAACGCTCCTAGTTCTCGTGTGTCACAACCTTGAAATTAAACACGCAACACCTATAAACAAGTTTCACCTTAAAACAATGGATTAGATGCTTTTTAACTAACTAATGAGTCTATTTAGTTAATGGAAGAACTTTAGATTAGTTTGATGTTACTAAACGTTTAATCACAAGCACAAATCGAGGCACTTCTCGCAGACCAAAACGGTGCGACCTTTACAATCTCAAGCACACAACGTAAAGACACTGCGACTAAATTTCTCGTAAACAGATCTTACTTTATTTGGGCAACAAGCTGATCTTCGTATCTGAGCTTTGATGTACTGCAGGCAGAGAGCGCGTCCTTGTCGGACTATCTGAGGTTTGACCTGCGTGGGCGAGGCGAGGCACCAGCCGATGGTGGCGGACAGCCGGCGGGAGACGGCGGCGGCCGCGGCGCTCGACACCATCGTGCTGAACCGACGCTTGGTGCGGTCCAGCGGAGACAGTGTACGCGTCGGAGATGACCTTTCTGAATTACACTCTAGATCAGTAATTCGCACTGAAGCAGCATGGTGGAGTATGCTAGGCCTCCTTAGTAATGAGAAGAAATATTCGTGACTCGGGCTCAGTATTGGCCAATATTAGTTTGTAGTGTTCATGGCCGGCGGCTTGTTTCGGCTGTAAGCGATCGAAAGAGTTAAGCAAGAGCGGGCGCGGTCGGCAGGAGGACGGGGACCGTTTCTGTGAAGTATCACTTTATTATTAAGATAAAACTTACGAAATACTTAACAAACAGGCTTTTTACCTCACGTCCATATTTTTTTATGTTGCTTCATTCCTCCAATAAAGTTCAATTATATTTATAGGTTCTATTATTGTACCCAATTGATTAATATTGTACCTATAAAACAGAACGACGACTATTAATATTAACAGCGTTTCCAATACATTGTTCTTTAACGATTTGTAATTAATTATAAATGAATTTGACGATGCTGACTCACCGAATTATATTAGTATTAATCGTGACGCTAGTTACGAGCAAGTACTGAAGACGGTAGATAGCAACGAGCGAAGATATTAACGACCTTTTTAAAGCAGTTATTTATAGATTCCTAATGCTGTTTACTAATATGCACAATATTATACAATAATTATCAGCTCTGAGGCTTGCGTTGCAACTGATCGTTCGAATTAAGGTTCCAGTGACCGCTGGTGGCCAATGTTTGTGGACAACTTCTGTGTTTCAGATGGCACGTCAAACAACGTTCCTTTACTATGTACTGACCACGCCCACTAACTTGCGTGCTTGCGCGCGCCTTGCTCTATTACTGAGGTTCCACGTCGCCGCCGGGCCACAGGACTAGGTCATCGGTATTAAACCGACTTCAAAAATAACAGGTTCTCAATTCGGCAATTGTTTTTTTACATACGTTACTTCATAGCTTTTACGGGGGGTATATGTTTAATTATTCTTACCTATCAAAAGCTCATGTTAGTTATTTGGTCCTATTTAAATTTGGACACATTTGATAATTAGGAGGACTAATATTACAAACTTTGTGAGGATGGATGTATGTTTATTTCTCTGTCACCCAAAAATTTCTGAAGGATCTGGTTGCAATTTGGCAAAATCCTAGATTATAATGTGGAATAACTCATAGCCTACTTTTTATGAAGGAACACGTGGCGAGGCGGAGAGTAATACATGAATAGTTACCGGGTGCACTGCGGAAGCTCTCCGGCGGCGGCAGCAGCGGCAGCGCCGTCAGCGGGCTGCTCATCTTGCGGCGCGGGCGCAGCTGCGGCACGAACTCGTCGTCTTCTTCTCCATCGGGTGGAGTGACGTGTATGGAGATGTTGTTCTCCTCCACAGCCTGCTTCCCGCCCAACTGCCATCGTGTGTCCGCTACTGGCCCTATCTACGACAATTAAGTTAAAATTAAGACATTGAAAGATCATTAAAGCATCCGACATTAATTCGCTAATAGGTTATGGTTCCAGAAAATTATTTAAAAAAATGTGTGGTAGCTTAAGACATTCATATGAAAATGAAATGAAATGAAAATTGTTTTAATTAAATGAAAATTATTTATTTCGTCATAGGAGCCGAAAGCTCACTTAACGAAAGTCAAATTTTTACTATACAAAATCCCTACGTAAGTTATAAATTATTAACAAAGTTAAAGAATAGTTAAAGAAATTCTTTGATAAAGCCTAAAAGACAATACCTATCTGTCATCGGCTTTATACATTACTACTAGGGTCCGCCCGCGGCTTCGGCCGCGTGGGATGTTCATAAAAAGTAGTCTATGTGTTATTCTAGAGTATAATCTATGCCTTTACCAAATTTCATTCAGTTTTGTTCGGTAGTTTTTGCGTGAAATAGTAACAAACATCCAAACATCCTCACAAACTTTTGCATTTGTAATATTAATAGGATGTTATTATTTTATTGGGAAAAGTTTTATGGACTAAACTCACACTAAACTCAGGAACACAATACATGCACTGCACAGAGAGAAAGGGAGATCAGTGCAGGAGGATTCTTGACAGACTTGTTCGTTTTATATTAATACGAGTATGTTTGTTTAGAAGCTATACCCATAAGCGTATAAGTTTTTGCCGCTTAAATTCAGATCCCACGGGATTCCCGGGATAAAAACTATACGTTAATCCAAGTTACCCTCTATGTGTGTGCCAAATTTCATGAAAATCGGTTCGGCAGTTTTTGCGAGAAGGAGCAACAAACAAACATACAAACTTTCGCATTTATAATATTAGTAGATAATTTTGTATTGACATCTATCTACATCTATACTAATAATAAAACTGTAACGAGGTCAATTCTGTACATTCAGTATTTTTTGAAAACTTTGTTATCGATGTAAGGACCAAAACATTTTTTTTATTTATTGTCTAAGTGTCTGTCTGTTCGAGCTTCACGCGATGATTTAGATGAAACTTGACATAGTCGTTATATAAAACCCGAGAATGGTTATGGGATAAGTTTTATCCCAGGAAATGGCTTAGTTCCCACAAGATAACAGGTTAGGTTAGAATGAAACTTGACATAGTCGTGGTATAATACCCGAGAATGGTTATTGGATTTATCCCAGAAAACTGTTTTGTTCCTGTGGGATAATAGGATAACTCTTCCTCCGAAGCGAAGCGGCAGCAATTTCTAGATGTAAATAAAAATGTGAGCAAAATGTTGTTTTGTATGTTTGTACTGAATAAACTAAACTACTGCTGGACCTATTTTCAAAATTCGGTCACGATTAGAAAACAACCTTATTCCATTATTATTATAAGTAATAAAAGATATATATCTTTTATGAGTATAATAATATATATATATATATAATAAAAGATATATATATCTTATATACATATTTATGAAATAGGTAGGTGCGTTAATGGAACGCGCGTTCGGTGTTCAATTCCTTTTCGCAGTTAAAAAGAAGTTCTGAGCAAAGCCAGGACGGACCGCTAGTATACAGTTATTAGTAATTATGCATAAAATTATTTTAAAAGTTAGCGCTGTGAGAAAAATAAATAATTAGGTGTACTTTACCCAATGAGCAAGTACGTAATGAAAGGTCTCCGTTGATGTTGTATCGCAGTTTATTTATGAATAACATTAATATTATAATGAGGTTACGTTGCTGGTCAGTACTAGTTTAATCCTGGAGATATTCTTGCAGGTCGTGAGATATTGAACCACCTGGCGAGCTCGAATATGTAAACGATGATGCGTGTCTTTGTGCCAGCCCCGAGAGCAGTATAACACTATAACGATGGTTTTGTTGTCAGCTCACGTCCGAGGATGAAAGTGAACTACCCACGGCATACTGCTCGTCTGCTCGTGTGGCATTACTCATTTACATAAAAGTGTAAATTACGATAAGAAAGCAAAAATAGCTCAAAGAATATTTACAGGATACTAGTTTCTGTCCGCAGCTTCGTCCGCATGGTAGGGAAATGTAGGCTAGCTATACAGGGTGTCCGGTAATGAACGGATAAGCTTGAAGTGGGTTATGGTAGAAGTAATGGTCATTAAAAAAAAAAAGTACTGATTAAAAATATTAGATTACAAGTAGTTTCCAAGACATGTTTTCTTTTCATAATATCGATATTTTTGTTCTCTTATTTTACATTTTTGTGCACCACGACAACGGATTAATGAATTCCATTGGTTTTTTATTAATATAGTAACTAACGATGGCCGAGCAAAAAGATAAGCAATAAAAAGTATGAGTTTTACCATTACACGACTTTAAGGAAAAACTATTTGAATTACAATTTTAGTGAAAATATTGTGAAAAATATTTACTATGTATATGGGTATACATGGATTCACGGATGATTTGAGGTGCTGTCGGCCTGGCACCATACCATTGAACAGGAGGCAGCCTACCGGGTGCCACATGGTATAAAAAACGATAAGTGGCTACTTTTTATAGCTGAGTTGAAATTTGTTCTGACCAGAGGGTAACTGACCGTTTGCAACATAATTAGCATGAACAATAATTTACAGCTGACCAGACAGATGCCAGATATCATTAAAGTAGCAAGCCGAGATTCTTTCAGCGACCTCAACACACACGAAGGCTATAGAAATAGACACGATAGCATACAATTTGAAACAGAATCGTCGCCTGCGGTCTGTTTGACGTCCCCCGCCACAAGCTGGAATTTCGCAACAACTTTTGGACTTTTGAACCGTAATTAATATGCCCCTATTTACATTAGATTTTTATCTACTGTCTACAGCTGCTTTAAATAATAAAAGTGAAAATAATATACGTAATAAACAAGAGAAAGTTTGAACAAGCTTTATTACAAATATTAAAAACACAATCTTTAATTACAGAGCCCTAATACGGAGAAATATATAAAATTTCATAACTGTATTGTTAACCGTTAAGGAGTTCCCTTGCCTGGAGCCAAGCCTGTGCATAGCAATAGATCATGCTTATCATAAAACTATGTACATTGTCATCGGAACTGAAGCAGTGTGCAAAATTTCAGCTCCATATTGTAAGAGGAAGTGGGTCTAATTAAGCTTGCAAGACTTGACTCGTAACAAACAAATATACAAACATACACTGCAAGTTAAATAAAAGCTTGTAAAAAGGCATAATAGAGAGTACAAGTCCCCAAAAAAGTAGTATTTTTAGAAGTATCTCAGTCGAAATCTCCAACAGCAATATTATGCACCAACGAAAATTGGAACTGATGGTGATACTTCTATAAAAGTAAACACACAGAAAGAACATTTCGAACTTAGGTTTTGGCGCATACATCGACACCAGCACTATCAGGCTGTGGTTAGCATCAGCAGGCACCATTAGCTGGTCTGCGTTAACACTATTGTTGTCAGACCAATGTGTAACTTGGTAACGCTATGAAAAGCATATTTATAATTGTTTTATCCACGAAATTCATTTTTTACCTTCCGTACCCAAATGTTTAAATATACGTCTACTTCTCCGTCACCAGGCTATATCTCATGAATCGTGATGCTTAAGATGTATTTTGTTGTAACTATAACAACAAATGATAAAAAACAGGATAAAATCGATATTTAAAGGGACTCTCATACAGCAAACGGCAACTGGCATGGTACGGAACCCTTGGTGCGCAACTCCGACGCGCACTTGACGGAAAGGTGTTTGATAAGAAACGGAGAAAGAAACTGTATTGATGTTCAGCAAACAGCAGGCACCTACATCACTTTAAATCCTAACACATTTAATGGAGTCTATGTGTTTTGTTGCTGTTGTACATTGTACACTATGTTTTACAGTTCCTTCCATTTATCATTTGGATTGTAAGATAGTGTGTGCCCTGAGACTCATAAAGCGTCACGTCGGAACTTCACTACACTCTAAAATAAGTTAAATACATGTATTTTAATACAGCAGTTAGCATAGTCGGGATATTTAATATATCTGTCCACAAACGAATCTGCTCTTGTCTTATGTATATCTGTCCTAATGCGAATTTGTCCACATGATAAACGAGAATAACATAATATTATATTTGGTATAATAATATCATATTAATAATAAAAATCTTCCTCAAATCGGCCTTCTTAGTAAGAAAATGCGGGAGATTACGCACTCAGTAGCGGACTCAATAATCTTTATTAATATTACGCTCGTAAATGCGAATATAGCTGTTTTTCTTTGTCTGCCTGTTAACATTTCACGCTTAAACTAGTGAAGCCATTTATATGCACTAGATTTGATGATGTCAGTGCGGTATGAAGGGGAGGGGGGTGAGGGAGGGGGCGAAGGAAAGTTTAACGTCACTGGATTCAAAATATTTCTTAATATTAATATTAACAATGATTATCAATATTGCTATTGTAGATCTACTGTTTGTTGTTTCGTCTTGTCAATACTACACATAGGGACTACTAATTTCTTTGAGAATGTTTCCTATTTCTATACCAGATCTATTTACAACATATGTAAGTATCAAAAAACATTGTCCGTTGCGTTCAGTTCAAGTGTCCACGTGTAAAGAGTTCTAATAAATTCTGGACGAAAATAATCAATTTAACGCACTATGCGATAATGGTTTTGCATTATGTACCAGGTAATGGTGCGAACAAAATCAATTTGCTGTGACCAGGGTTGCTCACTTTTATACAAGTACATTTGTTTATTTAAAACATTTCAGAACACGGTGATGTCCACATATTAGCAACTGTATTTTGGGCGAGCGAGGACCTAATATACCGGCGGCACGCAGGAAGATGCCATTAAAAACTCTGGCTATAACAGCTGTAAAAAGTTTTACAGGTGCACGTCTTCAGAGTTATTTTTTGTTTATTGCCTTCTATGATACAAACAACAGCCAGTGCTATAGTCGTGACCGTGGCCCCTGTAGGGCACAGCGAACTGAAAGCGCGGACGGTTTATTTTTATTGCTGTGCAATCGCGTCCATATATGTATTTCTTATTGTGATCGATAATAATGAAAACATAATGAGTCATATAGGTGTAGCAGGTATTTACACTGCTCGCTCTTAGTTTAATTACTTCAGTTTCAGTTTCCGGGTGGTCTAGTGGTTATTGAACCTTACTACTACACCGGTAGTCGTGGGTTCGAATCCCACCCAGGTCAAACTTTTCTGCGATGAGCAGCATTGTTTGTTCTGCGTGTCTGGGTGGGTAATAGAAATATCTATTTAAGTATGTATTTAAAAGTATATATGTATGTTTATCAGTTATCTGATCACCGTAGCACAAGCTAGCGCTTTGTTTGGGGTCAGATAGCCGAGTGTGTGTTGTCCAAAGATATTTATTTATTTTATTTATTAATACACATATTAAATAAATCAATGTTTTTTATTTTACGTAGATTGTAAATCCAACAATTCGCGTTGGAGCAGCGTGGAGTATGCGCTACATTTCCTGGCAAGTATTGATCTTGGTTTATGAGCATATTAAAACTTCTGCAATGGAATGGTTGGCTTGTGGATAAACAAACACATAAATAAATTCAATTGTGTATGACAATGCCAGTGAAAAAATCTACGTCTTCCATTATGTTAATTGCAATAATAAAATATTTTATAATTATCTGAGAAAAATAATAGTACATTACGTAATGGTCGGCGAACTTGATGACGTCGGTAACGTAAACTAAACAAAATCGACGGTCGAATTTGTTGACGTCAGCGATTACTGTAGAAAATGTTAAACATCATCATCTGAACCCATCACGGCCCACTATTGAGCACGGGTAAACATGATTATGCTATTATTATTACAATAGTTATTACTCTAGAATATATTTAACTTTACTCTATGCTCGTCTCTTTTTAAATGCAGAACATATCGGCAGTCTTAAGAATTCTAAACAGTCGAAAAATTCTTGATGTCCACGAATAAACAAAACTGTTAATTACGGACGTGAAATTAATATAACTTAAATTCAATAATATAACATCTGAAGCACAAATATTCGTCGTTCATATGTCATCCTGTTTTCCTATGAATCTTAATTAAATACCACGATTAAAATCTCATATTTAATGTATATGTATAAAAATCAATGTCACTTTTCGTTGTAATTTTAAAACTCAAGAACGGGCTCACCTATCCAAATCAAATGTTTAGATTTTTTTCGGACTATTTAGTAGGTGGTTTATGAGACGTTTACACAAAATCGGTAGAGTGATTCTTCATTTATCACATTGTTTGTACATGTAAATGGAGATTTTACTCTATTCCACGCGGACGAAGTAGCGGCCGGAAGTTAGTTATATATGTACATATTAAGATAACTCTTCATAACTTCTTTCTCTGCACAACTGGATGATGTAGAACTTGTCCAAACAACACGATGACACAAGTGAGCGGCTATGCTATCAGTTTCAGGTGATGTCATCACCTGTAAGAGCGCAGGCTGTAAGCTTGGCAGGGGAGGGAACTTGAGAATCTCAACATTGTAGGTAGTTCAATGTAGTAGTAATAGTAGTGGTATGTTTTAGTGGTGTTATTGTCGTTTGCGAATATTAAGAATTTTTTTACGAAGTTATTAGCACATAGTTGTAATGAAGAAGTATATTGAAGTTTCGAACTGATATGAATTGTGTTATAAAATTGATATGAACTTTAATTTTTTTTTACGGCCAAAAGGGTTTTATTACCCTGCCACCCGATGGAAAATGAGCACCGTCGCCTAAGAACACGGGCACCATGAGGGGGTCGCCGATGCAACGATCCTATAAAAGTACGCTTTTTAACGTCATTTTTTTAGAACCCAATGCCTTAAGGTGCTAAGTACACTTTAGAAGAAAACTTAATTCACAAATTTCTACGCGGCTAAAGCGATCTAAGGAATCGGACCTGAAGAGTTTTTCCACGGATCCAGCCGATGTGGATGAAACTTCAATCTTCGGCGTGTGGTGCGATGGTGGCAGGGCGAAAGGCACCAGGGCAAATAATTCCTGGGAGCATTCGAGGGCCCCCTGTAACTCGTGTTAGAATCGTGCGCGTTTAATACTCTTAAAGTTTTCGCTTCAAAATATTACCCCTGCAATGCAGCCAAGTACTAATGATGATGTCAACGTATGAGTACAGAGGTACAATTGCAAGGAATCCCTCAGTAAGGTCGTCTATAGATTCTAGTATTACAAACCCTCGTCAATCAAATATATCAAATGTTTGATTAATAAATATTTTAAGTAGAACCAATATATACCTATAGCAGAGGTAATAAATCTAGCAGAAACTACTCGTACATTCGGCTCTTCCCATTTGTATGCTAGGGAAAACCTTCCTCGTGATCGAAATCGGGGCTTTTGGTTCAATGTCTTGAACTTGAATCTTTTATCTATTTCAGTGTCTCGTACAGACAACTTAAAGACATGTGTACTATTTAGATATGGTGGAAGTGTAACTATATGTACTGTATGATGGAACGACATGATTGTTGTATGTATTGTGTTATGCCATTATATATATTCTTAAATATGTCATATGTCTTCTTATAATGCTAGTACGAAAAATATTCACACAGTTTTGTATGTAAATGGACAGTACAAGTAAGGCAGAAAAAACTTGACGTAAATAAAGTAAGAGTGAGGTTAGGTAACGGTCAAAATGTATGCGAATAAACCATATATGTACTTACGAAAATACAAACATTTTAGCACGAACTGTCTTGAACAAAAATAACCATATATGTATGTAAGTTAACAGGAACTGAATTCGGTGAAAACGACAAATAAGAATCAGCAATAGTCATTACTATTCTCTCACATTTGTTGAGGAAGCCGAGCGAGGGTTGGAACTGTTCGTAACAAAACTGGCTTTTATTAAAATCTTTCCAGCTTTTTGTTAGTGATTTCTTTCGTTGCTGAAGGAAATAATCAAAGAGATGTGTGGAAAAGGCGCGAACTTTTATTAAGACGCCAAAAAGTGGAGAGAAAACACTTTTAAGTAGGTAGGTACAACATAGTGGACGAGTAAAATATGTATGTTAAGGATCGCCCAGAGTTTGGAGTTATTTCATAAAGTCCACCTGCCTGCTATTGCCGACCGGGGCGAGTGTTCAGTCTTGGTATGCTCTGGCGCTATTTGTATTCGTACCCTACTGCTGGAGTTGCAACGTATAAGGGTCAACGTGCCTATAATTATTTTACATGGATACCTGTGGCCTCCTGGGCATCTTTGGGGTATTTAGATATTTTGCACCATCGCAGCATGTAGGGTAATGCGTCATTGTATTTAACAGAGATATGAGTGTAATAAAATAATGAATATAATTAATTTTAATGTGACACAAAAAGCCAAACTGTATTCACTGGTACCCGTGCTAATTGTGATGGGAATGAGAGTAATGAAGCGTAATGTATTTTGCGGAAGATACGCAGGTAGCCAGCAAGCGGTATGTCCACATCATTACCCAACGCTCACTGCTCAATGGTTTCGTTGAACGAGGAGCAATTACTGCAGTCACGAGTCTCATACGTCACACGGTTGTTTTTGACACAACTCCGTGTTTTACTAAAAATAATAATTCAACAGCCTAAGAGCTGTTGTAGATCAAGATATTTTAAAGACTGTGTACTTCTATCCTCCGGTCTGTTTGCTGGATTGGGGCGGCCGATCACCATCCCCGATTTCACGCTGGCAGACCAGTGTGTAGTGAGAGGCAACATAAAAGCTGCTTTAACGTTGGCTTCGCCCTTGAGAGCCAGCTCATCTCTTTTTCACTTCCCCGTCTTTTAGTCATACTCTTCTCCATTCTTTTTGTGTGCCCCGTCCTGAAGCGGTACATCGTTGGCATGCTTGGACTCACCGTTATGAGTTCTACTTGCTAACCGATGTACCATTTTCTTTGGCTCACTTCTCGTTTGCCTTATTATACCATTTAAAAAATATAATAATCAGGGAATATTATAATTGAGTAGTTATCAAAAAAAGTATTCTGTGCAGCGTCGTGAGGTCGCTATGGTGAAGTTCGTTTCTACCTTTGGCAAGAGGCGAAAGTGTCGTTGCTGTTGAAATCTATCGTATTTTCTACGAGCTCCGGAACTGTATAAAATCGGCAACGTTTAAATAGTACGACAGCTATTCATTCGGCAAATAATCTTTCGAAAACACTTTAGCTTACCTTTGAGGAGTTAACTCCTTAACAATCTGTAGCCTGGGCCACGGTCACACTGCGCTGGCTGCTATAACCATCTTGCACCCATACAATACTATTGTTAACAAAATAACTAATACGAGTATATATCCGCTTACGGAAATAGAAAGAAAACTAGTGACGATTTAGTTTGTCCCTACTTAATAAGAGTGTGACTCATTTACAGCTGGACAGTACACCAAAATAAGCACACGGATGCATACTCACGTACATACACATACAAGTTTGTGAACGTGTGTGTCAAAATTTCAAACACGCTAGAACACGTCTCTAATATAATTGTTTTTTTTTTAAATAGATAAAGTCACACGGCCATCTGATCCCAAACTAAGCGTTAGCTTTTACAATGGTGATCAGAAAACTGATAAACATACCCGTATACTATAAAATACATACTTATATAGATATTTCCACCCAGACACACAGAACAAACATTCCTGTTCATCACAGAAAAGTTTGACCTGGGTGAGAATCGAACCCACGACCTCCGGTGTAGCAGTCAGGTTCACTAACCACTAGAACACCCGGCCTGTCATTATGTGCCTAATTACCTTTACATTTTACCTTTGAAAATGACGAACTTTCATACAAACTGTCACTCAAGTTACCTTGAGAAAAAGTTGTTTATTTTCTTTCTCAGGCTCTAACCAATTTTTGCCCCAAATTTCATTAAAATCGATTCGATGTTTTATGCTAAAGCGTAACAGAGTCACTTGTGCATTTATAATATTAGTAAGGAGGAACGAGTTTAGCGTCCATTGTCCGCCTAAACATAACTTCAAATCAGGTCAGGTACTGAAAGAGACGTTTTCTGAATGGCTTTAGTTGATCTTGATGAGGATTGCTTTGAATCCGATAACCCGACCCAGGCCAGGTCGCTCGGCATCAACCTTGATGACTGATAGCGTCACGAGCAACTAGGAGCTCCTGCAGAATGATCTAAGCAGCTAACACTGCTAGTTGCCTGATGGCTAATATGGCGTATTTTTTTCTTTAAATGAGGATTGTTTTAAATTAATTAAAATGTATCTGATCCTGAAAACATTGTTCTGCCATATATGATTACCTCTTACCTGTGATCCCGCGGGGATATAACCACTGCCCGGGATAAACAGTAGAGTAACCCTGTTGTATAATGTACAAAGATATTTATTTATTTTATTTATTGACAGGCCGGTTGGTCTAGTGGTTAGTGAACCAGACTACTACACCGGAGGTCGTGGGTTCGAATCCCACCCAGGTCAAACTTTTCTGTGATGAGCAGGGATGTTTGTTCTGTGTGTCTGGGTGTGTAATATAAATATCTATTTAAGTATGTATTTACAAGTATATATGTATGTTTATCAGTTATCTGATCACCAAAGCACAAGCTAACGCTTAGTTTGGGATCAGATGGCCGTGTGTGAGTTGTCCAAAGATATGTTATGTTATGTTATTTATATTTATTTATATGTGTAGATTTCACTCTTGATCACCCCGCAAATATGCACAAACAATATATTCCATTATTCCAGATTAATAAGTCAATGTATCCTCTTATAAACAGGATAAGAACAGTTCTATGCTAAACAATGTGTCAATTGTACTGTCGATGGTGAGTATTCCTATGAACATGCTGGCTAAGAGGCGTCGAATAATTCTATCTGTTAGAATAAATGTACATATATAGCGGGCTCTATTCCTTTCGTACACTCAAAGTAAAAGTAGGCATCTCTGAAAGTTGTTGTAACAGGCCTGCAAATCATGCCACGAGCGCTATTTTCGGTTATGGCAACAAATATGGCTCATAAATCTCTCAAACACTTCTATTATTAGTGGTAATCACTAAAACCCTTTTGGGAATGTAAGGATTATGTTCCCTTCCCTGGCGACCGCGACTGTCAATATGATTACGGACTGTTTACCTACCTGTTGATATGATGTAGGCCTAGTAACTGAAAGTACCGCGCATCTGATAACATAGTCAACAGAGCAAACAATATTTGTTACTGGGAGTGATATACATATGTACATATAAAGCTTGTCAATGGTAAGATTCTATTGTACGTAATTATCGGTAAGGATATTGAAATACGGCCCAAAACTTTTGAAGTTCAACCATTACAAAAAAATATCTGAACAAAATGTTCCTTTTTATCATATTAGTGTAGATGAAACACAAATAAAGTAGAATAACCTATTATTTTTTTATTCGACGTCGGATCCGATGACAACTACAGAGATGAGCAGAGGAACTCCTCAGGATATTGGAGGGCTGCAATTAAAGATCTTGTTTTCATTTTCATTAACCAGCCCATCAATGGCCTTCTTAGGGTATATTAATGTATTTCGGAAACAAAAAAGTAGTAAGCCATTTCTTACTTTAGGTACTTATTCAAAAAAAAATCATTTGTATTTCATAATATTTTTCACTTTCTTATTGTAATTTTTTGTTTTATTTTTGCAGGTGCTTTGACTATTTTTTAGAATCCTAAAATGTATACATTACTCTAATACTAGATTAATGTTATAGTTAAATTGCAAAAGCTTTCCGTACACAATCAACGGTTCATATTAAAGCTTCACTTTAAATCTCGTTCGTTCAAAAACACGAGAAACATTTCCAACCAGATTAAAATAGATAAAAAAGCGTTTCGGTTTAATCTTATTTAATTCGGAAGTTAGAAACGCGGTTCATTTGGAATGCAGTTCAGGAAAACTCAGAGTGTGGTGATGACCGTGGCAACTGGCAACATGGCAAACGCTGTTAGTAATGTTAATTCGACACTTCAATGTTACTGATAACTCCGTCCTCACTAGAATACTTAATGAGCGCGGAGATGTCAGCGAGGACGCTCGACGCTGATGAAGTGGGAATTGTACTAAACAGTTGCAACATGACATGCGCTGCAACTACTTTAACTATATGTACATATGTACCAGTTACCAGGAATATTCTTAACATAATTTGTTCCATTTTCAATTCACTGATCTATTGCGTGAGCAATTTTATTGTTCTAATGTTAACGAGTAGATGCATCATCTTATGGTAAGCTCACCACCGGACATGGACACCATCAGTACGGCCTAGCGTTTCACTAAAGCGTTGCCCGCCTGGAAGGATATAACGGGCCACACGCGCAGGGTTTTTGAAAGAAAGCAGAAAGTTTTGAATCAGTAGGACAGAAGACATAAGAAAAATAAGAATACATCACAATATCATTTTTCTGTTGAGCCCTCTGTGATACCATAATGCCGTAGGACACGATATTTTGACAGGAAATGCCATCCATTTTGGTAGGCACAGGGGCTGTACATTCAAATGATTTATTTCGTCTTAGTCACCAATAAGCCTACGTGATTTAGGGTAGACCGGGAGAAACAAAGCTCGAGGTCAAACAATTTCGGTATTATTTTTAAGATACAAAATAGAAATTATTTAATTTATCATTCATAACAATATTATCAGGAACACTCAACATCAAACAAATACATTAATTCGTTTATAATTCATATGTTTTCCCTGTTCAGCAGCTACCTGGGGACCCCTTGGTTCCAGCTACGAACGAGTACTTGGAATTTAGTGCATTAAGTCAAGAACCTAGTCTCCAGGGATTGTTTGTTTTTGCATCGTCATTCTTTTTAATAGTACAAAATGTCTCATTATGCAGCCGTCTGGACGCAGGTGCACATCGCCCTGAGACAGCAGAGAAAGGTCCAGGTAGACGTGACAAGCTACACTGTGTCACGTGGGTGCCATTGAAATAATTGAAGGCCGACTGCTCTCTGCGTGGAATATTAAACACCACACACTTTCCTCATTCCTTTAAGGGTAATTTGGTTATAAAATTAACTCGTATCTCAAACAAGTAGTGTTGTTGGGCCGTGCGTATCGAGCTCCTGGGTTCGTATCCAGTCGCTCTCAATTAAAGAGTACCTATAATGAATGAGTAATATCGTTTTGGCTGCGGCTCTTATCAATTTAGATTTAACAAAGCAAAGTTCAACTTGTATTATATTTTAAAGTAAATGACATGTTACATTTTCTCATTTAAATACTGATGTTGATCCTGGTGTAAGTCTCGTAATCCTGAGTTAGAACGTACGAACAATAAAAATTAAACTTGCTAGTTTTCTTAAATAATTATCGATCAAAGATATTTTACATTAACTGGGTCTGCAGATTATTCCTTAACGCTATAAAGATACTCTCGCAGGAAGGGTTCTGTACTAGTATCTATAAAAACGTCAGAAAAATCACGTTTGTTGTAATTGCGATTCCTTAAACTTAATTTTATTCAGATTTTTAGTTTATGGGATACAGTCTGGTGACAGATGGACAGACAGGCTGCGGACGGACAGCGGATTCTTAGTAATAGAGTCACGTTTTATCCTTTGGGTACGGAACCCTTAAAATTATTTTTCTGGCATATATTTATTTTTATTTATTTATATACATAGAATGCCAACACATTGTTTCCAGTTTTATACATATTTCAGAATTATGAATATAAGTAAATGTTATTATATGTAGGCGCTGTCACAGTTTAAAAGATGTCCGTTATAAAGGGAATCTATAGCGAAGTACAAGTAATATTTCCATGGCCGAGCGACATTTGTAGAAAATGTCTCATCTTAACATCCAACAAACCAGCAGTGTTCCCGTAATGCACATTGTCCAAACTATAAAACAGTTCATCATAATGGTCAGGTCATCACATGGTTCACAACATTTGGCGCTAGCGTCCGATAATAACCTAATTCTGATAGCATAGCTTGTAGCAAATGTGCCGCACAATAACAATTGTTCGGCAATAGGCTACACGTGAAACAGTGTGAAATTGTAAATTAGTTCAGTCGGCAGGATGACGGACGTCGAACGAAACTAACAAGATTAAAACACCGAACGTAAGATTCAATATCGTTCGTTCACAATGGAAACTTTTCCGTCGCTATTGTTACTTTGGAAAGAAAATTCAATAGAATAACTAACATGTCGAAGTTTCTACTAGCAGAGAACTCGCACAGACTACAGAGACTACAGAGGCTCCGCGGGCTACAGACAATCTGCAGAGAACGTTAGGCTGGAGTCATTCGGAACTCGCTGCGCCGGCAGATTGGATTACATAAAAAGATTAAACTTTTATTCTTTCGGAGCTAAAATAACACGGTTAGATATTTGCTTCGTGTTCAATGTTGGAAGCGCTGGTAGTCAGCGTGCGTCCGCTTGGAGTGATCGAACGACGACCACTCTAACATATATTTTTAATGTTGTCATCGGGACCAACAATTAATACCTTCTAGTTGTGTGATTTTTTTTATATCTTTGGACTACTCATACACGGCCATCTGACCCCAAATTAAACGTTAGCTTATACTATGGCGATCAGACGACTGATAAACATACATTTATATTTTTAAATGCATGTTTATATTGATATTTACACAAAGACACACAGAACAAACATTCCTGCTCATCACAGAAAAGTTTGACCTCGGTGGGAATCAAACCCACGACTTTTAATGTAGCAATCAGCTTCACTAACTACTCGACCAACCGGCCTGTCAAACTATGCAAATACCTCTACAAAATCAGTTTATTACATATTATTCAGATATTTGTACCCAATAAAAATTTTAGACATCAATATCCTCGAAGAAGGAGTTTAAAGAGGAGTGATAGAAAGGGTCTCCAGGTCGATAATGCGCGAGTTCGTTGCCCCCTCGTCCAGGGCCAGGTACGCATTAATATGATAAGAAAGTATTTAACTAATGACCAGAGCCGTCGTTTATCTACTTTACGACTAGAGCAGCGTACAAGAAGTATCAGAAGTGCGCCGGATAGTTCAGATACAGCGCCGGCCAGTCAGTTTAATGTGTAATACGTGTGTTGCCGTCTGACTCCTTCAAGTGTCTGATCGCGTATTATTTAGAAAGTTTTCTGTTTTATGAGATACAGTTCGTACAACTACACGAATTAATAGATCATTTTAAGCATTAGTTTCTCCTCACAATTGAGGAATCGTCGAGCACTCCGCCACTGTGATCAGGTGGGTATTTGGAGGAGTTAGTGGCCAACTGAACTGTCATACGCTTTTCAGCCACCCGAAATCCTGCGACAAGGGTTTAACAAGGGATTGCATTTAATCAAACTATATCGATCAAGTGCTCGCATCGATTCGAAGTCATTCGATTTTTTATATTGTCTCAAACCAAATAAGGACGTTTTTTCGATAAATTGTTTTACTCAAAATATCCTTATATTACAACCCTCGTTTATTGTTACGATCAGTACGGTTTTTTAAAACCCGATTTCATATAAAATAATATTACAAGTATTATAATATAAGGCACTGACAAAAAACGATTCCTGTCTGTGTGTATTTAGATTTCTATAAAAAAAATTAAACTACAATACATATATATTATAAAGTATATAAATTATAAAATAATATGGATATGAACATCCCCGACGGCCACATCGCCTCAACCATAGTATGGCGTGCCGCAGAGCAAAATGACCTGAATCTGTGTTTCCACTCGACTGTAATATACATACATAGGTGACTCCAAGACAAGAGGGAATAGGCTTCTTCTAAGTTAATGCGCTTTAGTCTACGACTACATCACCGTTACCGCGAGGGCAGGTTGGCCAGGCATTGACTTCTAGTGTGTAGAAAAATATATATGAAGCATTGTATACATAAGGCTATATATGCCTCAACAGACCTTCCTTCAAAAGTGCGAGAATATTCTCTCACATAGACATTACGGATAATACATTAATACAATAACACGAAAAGGAAGATTCTTTGCATTGCAGCGCACTGCGCATCACGTTAGATACCTGATGTGAAAGTCGTTTCACTGAAATAGCACTGAGAAATAGAAAAAATCACTGAAATGTTGTTACAACATTAAATGTTTATCTATTAAATGTTCTCAAGAATGTGTCAAGGTCGGGTTTTGGCCGAGGCAGTGGGATTATTTAATTATTTTGAGCTCTAATTGGATTAAATGTAATTGTCGGCAACGGTACATAACCGTTCTATAACTATGGGGCTAAACTCTAAGTTGCACTAGCTTCGATCCAAAATTAAATCACTAATGGTAGACATTATGTTAGTAACATTAGGTTCTAGACAAAATTGTACATTGTAATATCTTATTGTTGTCTCCATTGACTTTACGACGCCGTTTCGAGAAATTATTTATTTCGCCTTTCCTTAGTCACATCAGTCGTATTAGAATGTCGTTTCATCCACTAACAAAGCCTCTCTCTGCATCTAAATTTTCAAAAATATATAATTTAGGAAACTGACTCTGTTTTATTATTAGTAAAGAATTAGCATGGTTGTATCTATGTAAGAACAACGGATATATCCTATATCCGACTTGGGATAAAATAAGTATGGCAACTCTGGAAGCAGCAGGCGACTCTGGACCACTTCAGATACAATTGTGCCTGCTTGTAGTTGATACGACGATGTGAATGATTAGATAGTTTCCACCCAACCTCCGTGCGGAGCGAAGCGAGCGCGATATCTAATTAAGCTATAAAAATAATAAGATATTTGTGGCGGTAAGCATGTCTATACTACTAAATACTGTACGGAAATGTTACTACGATAGGACAATAGATAGTTCACAGACATCAATAGATATAACAGTTTTAGTAGGTGCTCGTATTGGGAACATCATTAATGTAGCAAAGATATTTTCGCTGTTACTGCCGTCCTCTAGTAGGCTATTAAGGTAGCTCCATAATTGGATAAATAACATGCTTTTGACGCACAATGGTGCGTAATAACGACGTGCTGAGGAATTAACATGACAAAAAGGATTGCCAGCTCGCTATCGACATCTAAAGTGACGCGTGGCGCTGCCGCTGTCATATCCCACTCACCTCATTACAATATTGTATTTTCAGAACAAAAGAGTAAACACCTACCATGTAGAATATTCAGCTAAGAATGATTGTTCGTCTAAATTTAAATGTCTTTAAATGTTACAATATATTGGTAATTTAATACCTACGTGGCGACTACTGCTCGTGGCCGTCTTCTATCTTTGACTGGTTTCAGTAGCTGATGGTTGTAAACGTGAATATTTACATTGATTATAATTATCAAGTACTGATTCAGTTCTTTCCGTTTATCTTCGCTTACGATCTATTCCATTCTTCCTGAAAGGCCAAGCGATAGAGGCACCTCGCTTCTAATGCCCATGGGCGGGCGGCACCGTTGCCAGATTTTTTTTGCGAAGTCGGGATTTTGAAACTTTTTTAGTGAATAAAGTGGAATTCTTTCGTCGAAAGCGAGACATAGTAGTAAAAATATAAATAAGATCGATAACTATAATATAATTATCGATTAACTTGGTTTTAAATGAGTACTACGCGCTGGGCGGGCGGTCCGGCATCCGGACGCACTTCCTAAGCACGCTGCACGCACGCTCGAGTTATTCCCGAAAGCGGGACTAAGCGTTTTCCACGCGAGACATTTAATTTTTTCCTAAAATCGGGACGTCTAACAACGCTGGCGGGCGGTGTTATCTTACTATCGTACGAAACGTCTGCTAGATTACCTACTTATATTTTAAAAAAGTTAAGAAATGCTAGTTAATTTATTATATTATCATAAATTTCAGCAGCTACATGAAGTCTATAAGTGTTCGTGATCACGTAGCACAGCAATGTAGCGGCAATTTGCCTGCCATTTACAGTATTTGATTACTTCACTGATCTATTTTACTTTAAGACGAAAATGAGTTCCAAATATACATACAAATTGGATCACAGCTACTTGAGCAATGTTTACTCAGTTTCATGCTGAATTAAACAACGTGAATTGGAAATAATGATCAAAATAAAAGGATAATATGTAATGTCGGTGAAGATGGTCGTGTCCAACATGAGTGATGAAGGAACAGCGAGCGCGGGGCGTGGCTGAGGGAGTCAGGGGGAACGTAAAGCTATTGTTTCTGGTGTTATTTTCAGATGGCATTCTTGTGGCGGCCCTTTCGGGGCCCATTTCCAACACTTGTGTAGACCACTAAGCAATAAGGATGGTGGAAGGGCATGATTGAGTATGTTCTAGACCTTCTCACATTTCAGAATTGACACGATCTAAGTATTGGGTCATTATTGGATTGTAGCCAGCCACCCAAACGGAACATAAGAAATAAAGAGTATAAAAAATTAATTTTCAGACATGAACGCCTCTTCACGTGGGCAATTGTAACATTGAAATAATTTCTCAGACATTAAAATAATTCTATGTAAAAAAATGTTTATCTATACACTAGACACGATAACGGTTAAAGAGTTCCGTTTTCTAGAACACTTGTGATCGAAGTATCAGGCCAGGAATCATAAAAATTCATTGAAGTGGAACTACGAGTATTTTCTTCTATTGAGACTTCACCCACACAAACTAGTAAACATTACGAGCGAAATAAGGACTTGTAAAACGATCAAGTACCAACCTGATGTACGTCGGTTTGGTTGTCGCATGACTCGTCCCTGTCGCAGTCGCTCGGACCTCTCAACTGCGTCCGCATGGGGCAGGGGTCACCGATCCCGCCGCACAAACAGACAAACGGACAATCGCCCAATCAACTGTAGGCCGCAGTACTACAATACAATAACAATTCACTTACGACCGTGGTCTCTATCGCCGTACTGCACAGATTGGACATGTTTTGTAATATATAACTATATTTTAATTAACTCTGTTTTGATTGGTATTTGATATATTTTACCGCATCGTTGATTATTGTAGCTATTAAACACAAATTTGTGATAAACAATAACACGTTAGATGCCAACTCGGATGGTGATAGATATGTACACACATTGATTCCTAAAGCTTCAGTAAGGATATAAAGTCATTCTTAAGGATGACTTTCTGTCCGTCCGTCTGTCACAACGCTGCATCTCTTTAAATTTTCTCAAAATATGTCATAGCTATCGTGATACGAAATTATAAAAATAAAATAAAGTGAAAAATAAAGGTGAGTTTCGATACAACAAATATATGTATTTGGTCGTATTTGTACGTTATAATAAAATAAATAAAATAATTGTACTACAATGTACATCCGGAACAAATATAAGGGATATTGAATACATAAACGTATTTAATTAAATACACAGGTGGCAAGAGTCATCAGGCAACGTATTATATGAGGTGGCATTATAAAACTATAATGACAACGACGAGCATTCTTGGAGGAGATTGTCGTCGTTGGTGACATGAGGTCACTTGAATAATTACTAACCTCCGGCAACCTGACACGTCTGGTACAGTAAAAACATAATTTAGATATTAATGAAACAATATGCATCTGCTCGCACATAATACATTCTTACACATACTATTCACAGACAATGTACCCTATACTTACATATAAAAATATTCAAAAGCCAAATCATGTATTTCATGTGGCTATTTTCAGTACATATTTATGTGAAATATTTTTAAACTGCCACAGGCTCAGTAATTTGCCATAGTACAAGATGGCATCAAACTTTATAGGTACATCCAGCCCTCCGATGCAAGCCATAGTGTCCCATAGCCGCGCCGCCCCCGCGCCCCCGCGCCCCCGCCTATCTGGTTATATCGTCTACAACATGTACCATCTGTAACATTGTGTGTAACATTTTCTTAATATATTTAATAAAATTTGCAATTAATCTTCTAATCTTTTTTCCCCTGAAAAAAATATCAAATTGAACGATGCTTCAAGTTGTATTTTTAATGTTACCTACTCCTCGACTTGGGGTTTAGGTTATCGTAGGTCAATCGAACGCATACCGACCTACTGTACCTACATAATTAGGAATTGACAGGCCGGTTGGTCTAGTGGTTATTGAACCAGGTCAAACTTTTCTGTGATGACCAGGAATGTTTGTTCTGTGTGTGTAATAGAAATATCTATTTAAGTATGTATTTACAAGTATATATGTATTTTTATCAGTTGTCTGATCACCACAGCACAAGCTAACGCTTAGTTTGGGGTCAGATGGCCGTGTGCGAGTTGTCCAAAGAAAAAATAAAGTTTCTGATCTTTCCATATCGCCAGCCACTACCTACACTCACCGCCCCGTCTGTGTTCTACACTAATAATAAAACTGGGACGCCGTCAAATCTATTAAATATTATTTTCAGGATTTCAGGGAGGCCCCTGTTATCGGTATAGAGATCAAAACAACTTTTTTGCATTTATTGTCTGTTTGTTCGAATTTCGCGCAAAAACCACAGGACAGATTTAGATGAAACTTGGCAAAAGTGGAAGTTTAAAACCTGCGGTTTTATCCCAGGAAATGTCTTTATTCCAGGATAACAGGTTCATTTTAGTAGGGCAACTCCGTAACCAATGGACCAATTTAGATGAAATTTTGTGTATTTGTAGCTTACAATATGATACTGATATATTATATATACGGATATATTACAATATGAAACTTTTTATCCCACGAAAATGCTTTGTATGTTTGTTGGATACTTTTCATCCAATCCTCTTCCAAAGTGAAACTCGGGCAATTTCTAGTATCGTACAGCGTGAAGGATAGTCGCGGCAAGGCCTCGTCTTCATCCCCCGCTCAGTCTCTGCGTGTTTCACGATGTAGTTGTCAACTATTACGTGATATACATTTCAAAAGCAGTCAGCAGTTAATATTGAATATGTTGTTGGGGCGGAGATTACTTGCGAATCTATCAGCCATGCATACATGTGTGCAGTGGGTTGTGAAGGGACAAATGACATTAGTTTTATCACTGTTTGGTGATTATTATTAACGATAATTAGGATAACTACCGTCTCTTGAAAGTTTTATTAAGTTACATTTAAATTTCTGCCAACATTTAGCGAGAACATTTTAAATTACACCTTACAATGCATATTTAACTTTGATTGCTTCAATGATGTTTCTAATTTTTACCGACTTCAAAATAGGAGGAGGTACTCAATTTGTGTGTATTTGTTGATATATATATATAACATATATGTATGTTAACTCAGAACTTTTTACTGAGTCCACTCCGTTTTTGATAATTATTTTTTGATCGAAAGCAGGTGCTTGCGATGCACCCCATTTTTTTTTAAAGCGACATCTGACAAGTGGTTTTGGAGTCATCAACATTTATATTGTTTTTCTTAATATTCGTTATTAACTTTATATTGTGTATTCCGATTTTTATAATTATTTTTTTGTTCAAAAGCTAATACTTGTCAGATAATTGCTTGTAATTTAACTGGTATGCGTATTTAACGAGTTGCGACTACGTTGACAACGATCGTTTCATTGTATTACTTTTTTGCAGCATTCGAAATC
>DWJZ01001271.1:0-24381 GCA_018249125.1 Asbolis capucinus
GTTTTCGACAAATTAGGCGCGAAATTTGAAAATGTAAAATTTAAATGCAGTTTTAAGTCACTTAACTTTTGAATAAAGAATTAGTATTTTTTTTACTGTTATATTAGCACCTAATGATCGAAATGAGACACATTCCAAAAATGAGTGTAATACCCTATTTCTCGTCGAACCCTACCCGAAACTTAAACCAGATTATCTGAGCTCACCTTCGTTGAAGAGTGCCTTATCATCGAGGTCACGGTTTTTGGGCGGCTGATTCTCGTCGTTGAACACCTCACCGGTCTCGAAGCGTTCCTTGATCGCTCGAGCCTTCTCCGCGTCCAGGTCCAGTTCGCGGGCGATCTTGTCCGCTGAAGTTATAGCTGGAAAGAATATTTACCGGATGTTTGAACCTCTCTATGTAACCTCTGGATCAGTTTACGAGTTGATGTAAAAATAATAACATTTACTTGGTAAGCAATAGAAGGAACAAGCTAGTACGTTCAACATCTTAGACATCATCGCCACTTACCCTCAGCGCATTAGCAACGGGACCAATGGCATTAACTTATTCTACTTAAAATAAAAGCAACGGTTAGGGATAGAAAGAATATACACACTGAAACGAAACTGGGATATGTTTGGGACCACTGTTTTGGGTGTAAGGAACTTCATCCATGAGTCCAAAACTAACCACCCCTGTTCATTATGTTGTTGATGCTCAAGATAATGGTGTCAAATCTGTTGGGGGTAGCAAGTGAATGTATATTTACCACTCAGCTTAATCCTTACATATCATGAATGTTTATATACTTGTACATGTATGGTCATGTACCATGTACAATTTACACTTTGTTTGTGACTTAAAAGAATAAAAATTATTATATATATATACCTTGTTCACTCTGCATAACCGACTGTTCATACATTTCTTTGATCTTCGCTTGTTTGCCCTGGAAAAATAAATGAAAAAGATCTATTGTTTTGTTATAAGGAGATGGGAGTACCACAGGCGGACAGAAAGAGGGGCTCGGGAGGCGAAATCCTCGTCAATAAAAATACTACCAACAGCATTGTGTGATCGTTTGCGCGCACGCTTTTTTTGTGTGTTGCGCGCGTGTGTAGGTGTGTTGCGTACGTGTATGTGTGTGTGTGTGCGTGCGTGTAATATGATTATATAAGGGTGTAAAAGCGGAGTGTAGTGTCTGATAGATAAATAAATGTTAGTAATACAAACCATGAATAGCCGACTGCGTATGTTCTGTATCTCCTGCTTGCGCTCGCGGTGCCGCTCGGAGGCGGCGTGTTGTCCGCTCTCGAAGCGGCCGACGATCTCACTCATGTTGCAGAACGACACTGGCTGCTCGCGGCTCGTCGTGTGCTGGTACGACTTCCTCAGTACTGAGTCCTCGTCTGGTGGAACAATACATGTATGTTATTTATATGCTATTTATAGCCCCATAGTTTGAACGTTTGTCTCCCGAACGAGAGAGTCCGAAGTCGAACACTGCGTGTACGTATAATTTAAGTTATGTTAATTATGTATTTCACTAATTCCCACCCGCAGCTACGCCCGTGTAGTACGTTGATAAAATGTAGCCTTTTTATTATTCCCGACTCTTAATCTATCTCAGTGCCAAATTTTATTTAGTTCCGTTCAGGAGTTTTCGCGTGAAAGAGGAACAAAGATGCATCCATTCATCGAGACATCTCCACAAACTTTATTTATAATATTAGTAACATTGATAGCACAAAAGTTTGAACGTTGGTTTCTATTTATTTATACGAAACTTGCAGTGCTTAACTTTGCCGATCATTGACGATCGATCGACGCCGAACTATGATCTTTGTTACTCATCATTACAACTACTGTCCCACTATTGGGCTCGGGTTTCAACTTGCTATTTATTTATACGAAACTTGCAATGCTTAACTTTGCCGATCATTGACGATCGATCGACGCCGAACTATGATCTTCATTGCTCATCATTACAACTACTGTCCCACTACTGGACTCGGGTTTCAACTTACAATGAAACCATATTATTAACAATAAAGTACCTTCTTCATCCTCAGGCTCGCTGGAGCTGGCCTCCAAGGGTACTCCGTTGAGGTACTCATCAGATACTCCGATATCCATACCCTTCGCTTTGAACCTGAAATGGAACGGTTAAGTATTATTTAAGTCATATAATTTGTATTTTTATATTCTTTTATTAATATTAACTTCAGTATTCTAGATTTGGCTACTTAGATCGTCGTGGTTGCTAATTGGGAAGTTTATCAGTATGTTTTTATGTATAGTACAAAACATATGGTTTATTTAAAAATACATAAATATTTTGCAAAACCGTGAACTAATATGTAATTTGATAACCTAAAAAGTGTATGACAATGTCACAGTTGTGTTATAAGAAAATCTCATAACATGTACAACACACTAATATCTTGGACAAACAACATGTGGGGATAGAGGTTAAAAAATCCTAAAAAGTTGCATTACTTCCTCGATGGCGATGTCGTATTTTGTATTATTACTTAGTATTAAATTTAAAACATAATAATAATATCACAACATGTCAGTACAATCACCACAAATCGTAATTACTAAATAAGTTACTAGAAATCGAGCCTATTGCAATGAAACAAATGCAGTCGAACATGAGATTTGAACTAAATTCAAAAACCATTGTAATTAAAGGTTTTTAATACATATATTTCAGATTTTTTTTCTCACGATGTCCGGAAGGAACAGTTTTTATTCTATTTCATTTCTCCCATAGTTCAAAATTTCAAAAACGCTCGAACAAATACATATTTATTTTCTCACAAGCGCCTAAAAATTGTTATGGTTTAATATTCGAACGAATTCAATACAAATTTTCATCTCCTCGGAGCCCTTACTTTAGAATTTATAATATTAGCAAATGTAATCAAAATAGATTCGGTTAAAGAAAATAATTTAAATATAGGTTACCTTAATTTTACCGCCAATTTCAACAAATTCTGTTTCCAATTTTAAATTACTTTTTAAATAAAACACAGCTAATATAGCACAAAACACATCTCTCTACGGAAGTCTGGACGTGAACTATACAGATTACATATGATCAGTTTGATTAAGCTTTTCTTTTTTTAAAAATAACAATTTTTGTATTTCATCCCATAAAAACACGTATATCCCTATGCTCGTAATCATAGGGTCCAAATTAAAAAAATGTAGAGTATTCTATATTCAAATGTAATGTTGGCGCGTTGGCGGGAACGCCATAACTGAAGCGCGGTAAAAAAAGATCGAAAAGAACGGAACGCATCGACAACATAACGTATTTAAAATTCATTGCCGTTTTTGTAAGACATGATTACACTCCAACGAATGTTAAACGTGCAATGTATGTCGTTTTGAACAATAATATATGAAATAGTCAAATTGAATGTTCAAAGTACTTATGGCCCGGGACATTAAAATAGATTTTCTAGTTGAATCTATTCCTTCGTATAATATAGATAGCGTTTTTAATGCAACGATAAGTTACTCAAATATCTCATGTCATGAATAGTGTTTTAAAATAAATTATGTTTTATGTTTAAAGTTATTTATAGACGCCATGAAACAAACAAAAAAGTAAAAAATTACACGATGAATAAGTATGACGTCAATGATTTTGACGTCACGCTGTTTTTTTATTTGAGGATATTAATTACGTCTTTTAGTTTTTCTTTACTCTTTGTTTCGGAGATCTTTTAGGATTAGTACGATTGTAATAATATTACATGTAACTTCCTTAATCTCTCTAATTTCGTAAGGTCTACCTCCCTAAATACCTTCTCCCTAATCTCTCTCTGTCTCTCTCTCTCTCTCTCTCCACTTCCCTAATCTCTCTCACCCACCTACTCTCTCTCACCCCCAATCTCTCTCTCTTTCATCTACCTACTCTCTCTCACCTCCCTAATCTCTCTCTCTAATCTTTCTCTTTTTCAATCTCCCTACTATCTCTCTACTGTACTCACTTGGCCAGCTTGGAGAGCAGCGCGGTGCTCTTCTCCCGCGGCGCGCGCGGCTCGAGCGGGACTTGCTCCTCGGGCGCGCGCGCCTTCTTTTCGAACACCTCAAAACGAGACTTCACGTCTAGAGACGCTAGCTCTTCCAGACCTAGATCTGGTTTGTCTGAAGCTGGAACAATTACAATAGTTAGAACGAAGAATGACATAAAATATAAGAGAGAAAGTATATAAAGAAGCAAATAATATTTATACCCGGCTAGCATAAAACACAATAAAAATATGTGTTAATTAGTAGAAGATTAGAATAAATTAGACCAATACTTACAGACGGTCTAACGGTCAAAATGTTGGTATTTCGAATAGGAGGTCGAAGTTCGAGCCCAGCATTTATTTCTAGTTTTCAATATTATGTGTGTATTAGAAATTAATTATTACTTTGGTGAAGGAAATCATTATGAGGAAACTTGCACGACTGAGAGTTTTCTATAAAATACTCTAAAGTGTGAAGTCTACTAATTCCGATTTGGCCAACCTGGATATTTCACATTGTGACACCCGTACCGTACCGTACCGTACCCGTAGGATCCTAGTGCCAAGGGCATGAGTGTGTAAGCGTTGTTATTTGTCAGTCAATAACAAAACTATAAGTAAATATGTATGTAATAAAGACATATTTTAAAAGATATTTACCTCTAACGACATCTGGCGGTAACTCGACGGGATTACTTTCGCAAATAATCATTTGGTGTTTCTTGGGCGCAGCTGTAAATAATTAGTTTATATGTTAACTTCTGTGCTTTGAAGCCACGTCGACTTCTGGTCAATGGTGACATGGCAACTTATGGCATGACCAAAATGCCACG
Source organism: Asbolis capucinus (assembly GCA_018249125.1). Lineage (NCBI taxonomy): Eukaryota > Metazoa > Arthropoda > Insecta > Lepidoptera > Hesperiidae > Asbolis > Asbolis capucinus. The sequence continues at coordinate 4,848 of DWJZ01001271.1, forward strand.
CACCCCGGTCTGACGGTGCTACCGAATAGAGGGTACGAACTCAGAAATGACTAAAGATATAAATTAATATAAGTAATTAACGTGACGATTTTTCTGGTCCTAGTATTGATCGTTAGATAGCAAAACTAATTTATATTAGACTAGACTGGTTTCAGAGTGGCCATATTAACTTCTACCTATTATCCCATAGGAATAAAGCGGTTTTATGGGATATAAAGTATCCTATAACCATTGTCCTTACATTAGCCACAAACATGCTAAATTTTATCTAAATTGGTCCATTAGTTTTGGAGTTGCCATACGATTTTTAAGCTGTTATCCCGTGGGAACTATGCTATTTCTTGGGATAAAACACATCCTGTAATCATTCTTGGGTTTTAAACTACGACTACGCCAAGTCCCATCTAAACTTGTCCAGTGGTTTTTGCGTGAAGCTCGAACAGACAAACAGAAAACAAAAATAGTTTTGGTCTCTATATCGATAACAAATCCACCGTGCATCAAAATTTTGAAAACTCCTTAATGTACAAAATTGACCCATCATAGTTTATTATTAGCAAAATTATAGATTTATTATTCACAAGTAGCTACCCCCGCCTTGGCATAGGGCCCTAGAAGAGATTCTTTATACATACTCTTTTATTTTTAAAACTGATTTAAATAAAACAAACACGTCATGTTTATACAAACACAATATATCAATAAGAATCGGATCAGCCGTTTCTAAGATTACAGTACACAAAGGACAAACAGACAAAAATTCTAAAAATCATTGCTATGGGTTCCCTTACTAAAAACCCCCAGTAATATTTTCTACCAAAATATCTTCCACACACAGACAGCAATGAGTTACAGATTATAAAATCAATATATTAATACGCGGAGCTAAAACTTTGTACTTGTTTTTACAAATATTAAACGGACGGAGGACTATGAAATTTAGCACAGTTAAAGTTTCCACTGAGAAGGAGTGCAGTTATTATTTTATATAAATATGAGTTGCAAATACATTAAATAATTAATTTAAAACATTACCCACACGTACACACTTGATACGGACATTTGATATTTTCAATACAGTCAATATATATATATATATGTAAGTATATATATACTACATATATGTATGTATATGTAAAACCATTTACCATCAACATCATCATCACCATCCACTGGTTTGGGCTCGAACAGCTGTTTGAAGTGGGGCTTGCAATACAGCGTGGTGTGGTCGCTCTGGTATGTCTCCACCCTGGACAGGAGAAGAAATAAAAATAAAAAACCGTTTATTTCGTCTTAGGAACCGATAGTTAACAAAGTCAAAATTTTAAAATACAAAGTCCCTACATCAACTTATAAACACGTCCCACAATGACGCAATATTCAAATTACTTATTACAACCAACTAGGTACAATAGTTATAGTATATATAAGTGTATATTCATGTATTTTGTGTTAAATTTCTATGGGAGGCGACATCTAGTATATTCTTGATCTATGGTTATTCCCGACTACAATCTGTCTGAGTCCAATTTCATTCAGACTCATTCAGTTTTTCCGTGAAAGAAGAACAAACAGCTATCAATTTAACATCGCAATCTTTTCAATTTAATATTTTAGTATATGATATGCCAATGGTCCTGTTTTTCCAGGAAATGCTTCTTGGGATATCCTGGGCTGTCCTGGATAGTTTCTAACCATCGTCCTGGGATTGTAAAGAGTCCTGTTAAGGAACTTTTGTTTATTAGTTATTTTACTAACCCGATTTTCAGTGCAATCTAAATATATACTTTTATACGTATTCTTGGCTTTAAACCAAAAGATCCTGCTATTTCTACCCTAAAACGATATCCAATTTCAGAAACGGCTACCCTATATTGGTCATCATTGCAACCCAAACTTTCCCACTACTGGGCTCTGGTCTCCACTCATGTGACGGCTACAGGCCATAGTCCACCACGCTGGAAGAATATACAGGCCTGTATTAGTAGGATAGGAAATATGTATATACTTACGTTAGCTGTTTGTTGCACTGGACACAGCGAAAGCACTCCTTGTGCCAGGCGCGCCGCTCGGCCTTCACGCGCTCCATAGCGTACACTGGGCGGGCGCATTTCTCGCACTGAGGATTCTCGCTTTCAGCCTTCATTTTCTTGTACAACTTCTCTGAACTTTTAGACTGGAAAGTGCAATAAGATTGAAGATAAAAATAGGTAGGTAGGACGGGATAGGTAGGTAGGATTGACATTGACACGTGACAATATTATTTCGGAGGTCACGTGAAGCCAACGGTGACGGTTGTTGTCGTTAGATATCACTCGTTAAGCCACGATGGAGGCCTTTCATTGTCATAAAAACTGACACCTACGTTGGCCACTAAACCCTCTTACAACTGAAGTCTATGTTAGTGTTCTTTATGGTAATAATTCTTTTAATATTATTGAATTTACTGCATCATCTTCTGATAAATATTCGTTTATTAAACTTATTTATGCGCAATAGTGATTTGCTTTACCGAAAATTATTTTAAATTAGTACTAAAATTTCAACTAATCAATCAATAAAATTTCATAATTTTTTTCATCAATCTAATTTCTTTATATTAAATTAAATTATATTAAAAATAATTAACAAGTACAAGAAAGTTTGATATTTTAAGGATAACCAACCAATTATTTTTTTTTACCTTCTATAAATTAGTGATTGACTTCGATCCTGCCTGATGGTAAACAGCGATGCCGTTTTAGATGGCAAAGCGCACTAATTTAGTAAAAGCCATTTACATTTGCCACTATAGAGTTGTAATAAAGGGATTCTAGGAGTATATTATTTAATTTAATATAACAAAAATGCTTAAATATGAATGAAAAAAAAGTGATAATCTATACTCATGGCCTACTGTGGTCCATAGATATTCGACATGTATATTTAACGCCGTACCGACATGACGAGGTGGCCGAGAGGTTAAGGCGTTGGACTGCTAATCCAATGTGCTCTGCACGCGTGGGTTCGAATCCCATCCTCGTCGGAATGTTTTTTATACATTTTTTTAAATAAAATTATCGTCTTTTCGTCTTTGCCGTTATGTTTTAAAGTGTATTTTTTGTTTTCTTTTTAATTACAGATTTTTCAGTGTAACATTTTTATAAATGAGAATTATATTTTTAATTATATATCACAGCAAATGTACTAAATGTTAACACTTGATCTTAACATATTAGTTATTTTTAGTTAATTAAATTAAGTTTCAAAAGATTTTTATTTTCACTATGTACCTAGTTATTCAAACAAAAATAAAGTTATTAAAATTTGGTTTCTTAAATCATTTCTAAAAGTTATGTATTTATCATTCCAAAAACTAATAATTACGTATTAATGCAAGAGGCGTATAGAAGATTTAAAAGTGTTAAAATTATATTAATATTTGTTTTTTTTATACCTATAGTCAGCTATTTCTCCATTTAACTAGTATTGAATGCAAGTGACCACATTCCAGGTATATAAGAATCATTCAACTTGTATTGCCAGGGTAGCTGGTGAGTTGAAGCCAATAGAGATTTGGACTTTTGGAATTAGTTTCCAACACTTTGTTCTAATTTTAAATTCAGTTCATTTATTTAAATCTAGTAACAAATAGGTCGCTTGATGAACTTTTGTAGCTAACCAAGCTTAATCGACCGAAAATTCCGCCATATCACAAACCAATACTACCGTCGTAGTTACGTCACACGCGGTGTCTAGTATATAGACGACGGGTCTAATGTTTTGCCAGAAACTTTTCATCCTAAACCGAGTATATTATTTGGTCAAGATTACATAAGATTATGAAGAACTTTAAGCAATTCTAACTCACCACAGAAATAGACCCCTCATCCTTATGCCGTCTGCTAGATTTACTCTTCTTCTTGACCTGACGCTGCTCAGTGACCTGCACCTCTTGATAACTCCTCGTCACCCTGGACTCGGACTGGATGAGGGTCTGGGACTCCATCGCGGCCGTCGACACCATCGCCATTACTTACTCTTTAAAAAAGAACCTTCAATATATTTACTAAACATTAAAATAATTTGTAATATAAATAAAACAGCTGTTCTAACAAAAACAGGTGGTTTAATGAAATAAATAAATTACAATATTATCTACACCAGACTTTGGGTTTCAATCCATTATTAGTCCACTACTGAGCATACCTTCTCTTAGGAGGCCTAGACGTACTCCACCACGTCGCTCCAGTGCGAAGTGGGGAAGAAATAAATAAATATGTATTAGTACTTTATTAATAAAATTAGCTTGCCTCAGTTGCAGACAAATTGCTCAAGATAGAGTTGAGTGGAATTCTTTAGACGAGGCCTTCATATTAAGAGCGGTTCGTAAATAATATAGTAATATAATAATTGAATAATATTCTAATTAAATTGTAAAAAGCATAAATTATACTTTATATTTTCCTTTTTTTACTTGTAAAAAATAAATTACTAAATTTACAAGGTAAATTTAAAATTTTATAAAATGAAACAAATCTTTTAAGTATTTATCAAATAAGTTTGGTTGGCTTTTGACTTATTGTAAGTATTTTTTTACGTTTTAAGTAGGCAAGGGAAATGCTCATAGGTTTTTCTAACCGTAATCAAAAGCGGGCGCGACGTACAAGGGCGTATCAGAATGGATGAGACTGTAGTGCCAAGTCTATGAATTCATTTTATTTTATTAAACGCTTTTATTTAACTTGCAGTGTATGTTTGTATATTAGTATGTTAGTATATTTGTTTGTTACGGGTCAAATTTTGCAATCTTAATTACTTACTTCCTCTTGCACTACAGAGCTGAAATTTTGCATTAACTTTCCGTCCTGATGACAATGCATTTTTATGATAAGCTGCTGATACTACGTTCAAGATTGGCTCCAGACAAGGGAACTCAACGGTTAACACTACAGTTCTGAAATTTTATATGTTTCTTCGTATTAGGATTTTATAAGTAAAGTCCGTTTTAAATATATAAATAAATAATTAGTAATTTAAAAAGGGACCTCAGCGATAAAGTTGAATAAAATTTAAAATTTTATTAATTCGTTGGATAGGATATGTTGCCTTCAACAAACTGTCAGAAACAATTATATGCTTTATTGATGTTGTATTAAAGTGTTCTTTTGAATGAAAACTGTTATTCAAATTTTATGCATTTTTTTTTATATAGATTATGAAGATTCTTTTTTCTTTGAAAGCTGGTGCTAGCTCCATAAAGCGTATTTTTGTCAATATGTTGATTACTAGTTTTCGACCTTGGCTTCGCTCGCGTAATAGGTACTTTGATAAAAAGTAGCCTCTGTTTTACTCCTGACTACAATCTATCTCTGTGCCATATTTTATCCAGATCGATTCAGTAGTTTTTACGTGAAGGGGTAACAAACATACATCCATCCATCTATTCATCCATCCATCCATCATCACAATCCTTCGCATTTATAATATTATATTACTTATCAATATAATTCGAAGTTAGTTTTTTCAATGAACTATTTTATAATTTATGATTGCATTCAGAAATTATGTGTTTGATTAAATAGACAAGTGGGTGAGTAGTATTTGATCTGTTTGTTAAATGTTTCGTTAAATTATAGTTATTATAGCGCATAGTAATGAAATTATGTTCACGCTCGAATTACTTTAATGATCATTATTGTGAATTCTTAGTATTATATTCAGATTTTCTTGTCTCATAATGAATTGATATGGAAAGCGCATGATTAGATCATCATTATGGTAACCCACAACTGTCCCACTATTGGGCTCTGGTCTCCACTTGCAATGTGAAGGGCACTCTTAGTCCACTAGGCTGGCCATGCACGGTCTGGTGGAGTTCACAGTTCTTCGTTAACTTTATGGAGAACTTTTCCGAGTGCACGTTTCCTCACGATGTTTTTACCATAGCAAATGATAAATAAATTCTGATACGCACGTAACTTTGAACATTAAAGGTGCTCGCCGCAGGATTTGAATCCAGGACTTCTCTTTTGAGTGTGGACCGTTCGTTTGAGATAACTTTTTCAACCAGTATACTGTCACTGCTTATTTAGCCAGTATTTAATTATCATTATTAATAATTGCTTAAGCGGCCAGACATTTATGACAGTTTGGATTTAAAATATGTGTCACATAAAAAAAATCTAATTACTTTAATATTACGTCAATTGTTAAAATAAATGACAATGAGTTTCCCAATAAAATTAAGATAAAAACCAACAAGTACGAACCTCAAAATAGCTACAGAAGATTTTCAAAAAAGTTAGGGATCTATAAAAACTTCGATAATGTAACCGTGTGAAAAAATACCACAAAAAATTTAGGATCGCGTACACTGCGGAAATTATTGACAACAGAGCAAAGTGATGTATTACAGTTTTATAGAGGACATCAATATCTACAAATAAGCCCGCGACGCCATATATCTAACTGTCAAAGTTATGTCGTAATAACTACTTCTTTCTAGTTACTGGTTCTTCAAAAGCGAAGCGAGGGCAGTTTTTATTATAACATAAAATTATTATAAACATGACGAAATAAATTTGGTGTTCTGGTAAATAATAATTTTTATGTTATTGCTTCTTGAAATTTATGAAGTTGTTGACATTGTTGAGTCGAAACTATCAACATATTTTACAAGGCAGACCACATCGGTAAATTCGTCAACATATTTACATAAAATTAAGAACTCTCAATTATAATCTTGCACAAGTAAATATCACTACATATCTATGTTTATTAAGATCAATGTTTGTTTGTGAGTTAGTTTGTTTGTCCTTTATAGTCTCTTAAATGGTAGTAAATGAAACACTGACGTCTTTGGTAACTTTGTTCAAAAATCTTTGGAAAAGGTTTTGGTATTATATCGATCGCACACATGGTTGATGATTTAATGAGTAACAACGCTTGCCGGGTGATGTTAGTTATCTTAAAGTCTCTGTGTGTTCGCTATAAACTCAAAATTTACGGAAGTAATTTACATGCAGTTTTCACCACTAGATAGAGCTATTCTCAGCGAAGGTTTTAGTTTATAATTTCTGAATGTTTTGAGTAAACTGCTTAGTATATGATAATTGTTGAGATATTTGGAAAAAATCAAGCCTTCCACACGGGCGAAGCCGAGTACGAACCTTACTGTTTTTAAAATCACCCCGTGGCGACTACTTGTAACTATTTGTGAGTCGTTAATGTAAAGGTTAAACACTTATCATTTGTGTAGAAACCAGAAATCCGATGTAAGTGAGGCCGCAGCTAAATGCTAGGTCAGTTATAGGAAATACGGCTGTACAACTTATAAAAGATGATTGTACTTAGTTAAATTGATGTAAGCATGTTTCCTATTATTGTCATTTTGTACTGGTCTGTTGAAAATTCAGTTAGCGACTAACCGAAATTACCAGCCATGGGTTTGATTTCCACACCGGAATTTTTTTGTATGATGAACAGGAATTTTTGCTGTGTCTGGGTGTAAAATATATTTTTATAAGTATGTTACTTTAATATATATATATATATGTTGTCTGATCATCACAGTACAAGAAGTTTTTTGGATTACGGTCGAGTATGAAAAGATATAGTTTTTTTTTATATAATAAGTTAATGCTTAACTACAATCCCACCTGGTGGTACGTGGCGATGTAGTCAAAGACGGTAAAGCGCATTAACGTAGAAAAAATCTATGTATGTTGTCTTGAATACCTCTATTTAGGTTTATTTAGGTACATAAATGAGTATAAAACTCCATTTATCCGCTAACAATTTGCTCTAAATAAATAATACGATAATTATTGTTTTGTTTTTTCACAAACAATCCAAGTTAATAACATTCTTAGGAAATTAGTTAAGAATGTTTGATCTCATATTGTCGGGATGACTATATTTGGAGTTACAGTATTTTCGTTACCTTCCAACTTAAATGTCAGTTATTATTTTGGTCAAGTCAATAAACTTTACGAGTATCTTAAATTGTTGTAAAATAAGCTGTCACGTGCTTTATAAGCCAAGTTAAACACAATTTTAATTTTTGTACAGAAAATCGTTTTTAGATTTTGTTGTATAAAGTCTAGATAAGTTAGGCTAATACAATTAATTACATACATTTATCTGTATAATACTAAATTAATTTTATGTTCATAAATTTTATCGTCGTTTTCGTTAATTACTTTAATAATATATTTATTAATTAATGTTATCAATAAAATAAATTTGGTTTCACGTAATGAGGTATATATTAAATTTCAGTGTTTTATTGATCTGTATATAAAATGTAAGATTTTGAATTCGATCACCTTGGCACCGTAAATTCCAAGATTATTATTAACTTTGTAAGTTTAAAGAAAGATAAGATAACAAGATCCGCACCTAATCGTCAATTACAAGATTTTGTGAAACGGTCATAATTAATTTTAATGTGAGTTGTGTTATTTTAATGTGTTATTGCTTCATTTTACTACACATTGTTGACTAGCCCTCGTTTCGTTTCTTTACTAATGTGCCTATTGTATAAGCTTCTGAAATAACGGCGCTCACTCACTCGTATTTGGGCGTTTAAAAACATACATTCGATTCAAATTGATAATCGATGTATCGATATCCATAGACTTTGGCAGAATCGAAATATCGCTTGATTTTGGTTTGTGTACAATTTTTAGATCTATGATTTACTAAATTAATTACGTTTCGTGTATGCCAACTGATTCATTTATAAATTATACTTTTTAGAGTTCCGTAGAAATTTCGGAACCCTTATATAGTGGCAGAATAACATTTTTTTTTCTTGTCTACCCTAGGGGTTGAGTGGGTCTTTTAAATATTTATTTTACGTAGTAATTATAAATCTTATTCCTCATACATTCTCAGTTTAATAATTATTACTTTTCATATTGTGTAACAACTATTGAGTAACATTTCCTTAACATGCCAATTTGTATTTTCAAATGCACTTATAATTTAAATAATTATGTTACACTACTTATTTTTGGTAACTTATGCAATGAACGGAAATACTTTGTGATTTATTATGTGACTGTAATTGTATACTGTACCGAATTTCGACCTGCAAATTTGAATAACAATTATTTCCGAAACATATATTATTAATCATTATTTTTTGTTTATGTAAACTATCACTGTCATTGGTATATGAGCTAGTGTCATGTTAAGGATTTAATTTTTTGAAACTTCGAGAAAATAAAAGTCTCATTAAACACGTTCGAGAATCACGAGATTTAAGAATTCACATTTAAAAATAAAAACAGTAATTCCTTTTTAAATAAACTTCGAAATATCTAGTATGTAACTCGATTCTAAATTTGAAATATAATATTTAAAAAATATAGCAAAAGATGATGGAAGATATATTGAAAAGTAATGAGTAAATAATTCGGATCAATGTGATGAATATTTTTAATGGACTCTGTCAGACTTAGAAATTTTTAACAGTCAATAAATACATAACATACTATTAAACCTTAAACGATAGATGGATAAAAATAACATACCGTAACACAAGTAAAAAAAATTGAAGCGCTGACAGCCAGTCAGTTACTCTAACAATCGACAGCGTTCGATGTTGCTTAATTTTTTCGATCGCGTACAATCGAAACAAGCCGCGGGGCTATGGACGCTTCACGTTGTTACTAACATCTACTAATCCACATTGGCATAGGCATCCTCAATGGCGCTTAGATGCCGTTAATCGATTGAAGCCAGAACAAATAATACCATACACAATTTCAAAACCAAGGTGTATTCTATTAAGTTTCCGGATCGTCCGTACCGGCCTCAACCTTGAGATTAGTTATTTAACGATGAATACTTAGCACGTGTAATCAAAACTCAATCTTAATTGAGTGGCTCAGGGCAAGGGCAGTGTGTTACACCGCATAAACGGACATCTGCAATTTGTTGTATCTGGTTTCGAGCAAGAGCCCGGGAATGACGGACCTTCGTCGCTTTATAAGGGCTGAAAATATGTCAGTGCATTACTGTTTTAATTTTTGGGAGCGTTTCTGTAATACCTTGTACGACTATATGTTAAATTTTAAAGACGTCTGAATAGGGTTTCATACGTCACTCACTGTCTGATAATGAGCAATGGTATTTTTATGTCTTTTATAATTTTCGAAACCTATATCTCAATTTTTATTTCTGTTCTAAACACACGGTGATAAAGACACCGACTTTATAGTCGGCCAGTGTTATTGTATGTACTTTGAGCATCACAGACAAACTGTCGGCTTTTAGAAAATGACCAAGGTCTGGCGTTCACGGGATCTTAGGCTATATTAATTGCCCGGGACTGCTCCATAACTGATTAGTTTTAAAGCATACTAAAACAGCGGCTATCATCGAAATTAATGTATATTAAATGTAGGCTTTACAAAGGACTTCATTTAATCAGGCTGATTAAGTTAGACCTAGCTCTAAAGAAACAAATAGCTATATTGTATCTAATAATATTGCCCACTCTTCCAGTAAATCCTGAGTGGGTTTAGAAAAGGCTGAATAAGCTTTTCTGAAAAAATGGTAACAATACTACACAAATACTTCTAGGGTAGCAATGTCTCTACGGAAAAAGTAATAAAAATTTATAATTAATTTATAACTTTATAATGTGACATAAGGTTAATGTTACATAAGGGTAAGTATATATTTAACAGAAATTTATTTAACTCGTATGGGAATCCTAGTATGTTGGACCATTTATTTATTTCGTATGTGGTGATAGAAAAGGCTAATGTTTGTTATATTTCGGTCACGCGATCGTTCACCTTCGAAAACGTAGTCATAAAACATGACATTATTCTATACGTGTTAGGGACATTTCTTACTATTTACGAGCTACGATTAGCGAATGCGACGAACAGAGATCATAAGAAAATAAATAGCTCAGTTTTGTTGTAGGTCTTAAAGTTGGCCACTAAAAGTAAGGACTGATTATTTTACTGGAACTTCGGGAAAAGATTTCTCATTTCAAGTTATTTTTTCTGCTGGCCCTGAGATCTTAACCTAATTCCAACCCATTCATGTCTCATTACAGACCACATGTTTGCCTTAATTGCTGATTAGACCTAGAACATACTCTATTACGTTGCTTAAATGCTAATTGATTGAGTTTTTCACATCATTCTTATTATTTTATCTTCTGTATAGATATAACCTTATTTATGAAATCACTATTAATCATCATAACTTGATATCTATTATATTCTTCCGCATGCCCCTAATATTTTTATTGATCCCATAGTCATTTACATATAAACAACCTATACTTACATAATAAAGATAAATTCAAACAACAAATATCCGAACCGTAAACTTTGATATTTACTGGCCTGTTATCTGAATGTATAATAAAAATTAATTTGACTATTTTTATTACAGAAATCGCTAGGCTTTCTGTGTCAAACATGTTCCTGAGAACATCAAAGGTTACTTAACTTTCGTGTAACAACATGTTCTAATTCTTTCGTTGCACACTGAACGTCTCTTGCTATTTTATGGTAATTGGAAGACGACACGCGAAATTGCTCAAAGTTAGAAAGCACGCTCTTTAATGCAATGTATTGCTAAATTTTTTTCGAATTTCGAACTCAAACGTTATTCGTCGTAAAACGTGTTTGGGAAAATAATTTATTTTAAAATACGGTCTTAAGTTCGACTTAAATTTATTTTTAAACGTTATTAGAAAAATGAGTAGCATTTTATTTTGTATAATACGAAACTTATTAGGCTTAAAGTTTTTGTTGGGAAAATAATAATTAATTTTGAAATACGATCCAAAGTTCGACTTCAAATTATTTTAAAACATTAAAAGAATAATACGCATTTGTATACCTAATACAAAACTAATTTTGTTATTTTGAAAGCCAAAAAGTTTATAAGATAAAATACACTCCGAATTTTATCTTCGAATGATTATTAAACATTCTAGAGGACATTTACAAGAATTTATAAATACTTAAACTAAGTATCATTTAAGTATTTGTAAATACACTGGATCAGTAACTGTCAAAATAATAAGGCGCCAGATAAAATTACATCAATTACACTATTAATAGAAATGTCAAAGATAATATCTAGAAGTGTCCTGATACTGTTCCGTAGTATGCAAGTGACGAAATGGAGACATCACGGACAACAACGACGAAAGATAAAACTTCTTTTTGACACAAACGTCTGCCTGACTGGAAATGCTAAATTTTAAATATGTATATTTTATAATGCATTCATTCCAGCATCTCCTGGCCTGGTTAGCTGGCAGAAAATGCAGTAATTTGCTTATGGAGATAATCTTTATTGCCTACTATAAATAAATACTCAAGTCACTTGCGTAGTAACTATTTTTGATGGTAATTCGGTGGAATTTGTATCGAGTAATCTGTCCAATTAAAATTCATGCGAAAACAAAATGAAAATTTACACATAACTGTATTTTTTTTCATTTAACTTAAATGGTTTATTTTTCTTTATAGTAATGTTGTAATAGGTAGGTTATATTATCGTTAAGTAAATGAATAAACATGTGTTACTCTTTGGTACAAAAACTACTGAACAGATCAGAATAAAATTTGAGATAGATTATACTCCGAAATTACACATTTGCTACTTCTTATCAATTAACCATGCTGGCGAAGCGTAGAAGGAAACTTGCAATTTTATAAAAACACTAAACTTATAAAAAATATTTGATAACACAATTTATTGTCTTATTTTGAAACATTTTGCCCAAATACTTATAACATTACGAGCAAAACTATCAATCAATTTATACACATCGTTTATTTTATTATGTCACCCAATATACGTAATCAAATGCCTATATCAAACCTTTATTCATTGAATAACCAGTCGAGATTTTAAACGGAAGAACAGTTCAAGTACCTCTTTGACTAATAACTTTTTTAACCGGATATTACTTACATATAATTTTACGTTAGTGATGTAGAAACATTTTTTTGCGTACTTCCTAGATAAAAGTTTTGAGTTTCGTAAAAAAAACCGTTTAGTACACCAAGAATTCTTCATCAGTCCACGTAGAAGCAGCGTGGTGAAGAATGCTCTAGGCCTCCTTAGTAAACTAAGAGACCAGTGCTCAGTAGTGGGCTATTTATGGGTTGAAGCTACACAAAGATTAAGTAGTCTAAACTTGCATTAAGAAAATCTATGGTACCGCTATCTCTATTGGTAGGCTATACAGCCTTCGACCAATAATGTTTCAAAACTAAACAAAGTAGTCTGTGTATCAAACTTTGATATCGGGAATATTTTGTTAAATGTCGTATGCAAATTTAGATACCCAATAATATCGTATTCGCAGAAAACTTTACCGTGAAATTGCCTATATTAAATGTCTTGTCAAAGTCAAATGAGAATATCGAGTTGAAAGATTACATGAAATTTAAGTTGAAATTATTACAATATACATATGTATGTACATACTTCTTCGTTTAAAATCCGTAAGCAATGCCACATGAAAATTGGTTACTGAATTAAAATCCATAACCAATCCCACATGAAAATTGGGTATTGATTTTAAATCCATAACCAATCCCGCATGAAAATTGGGTACTGATTTAAAATCCATAACCAACGCCACATGAAAATTGGTTACTGATTAAAAATCCATAACCAATGCCATATGAATTGGTGGGTTTAATTTTACAATATGTATATTATTTCCGATAGCTGTCACACTTGCTTAAGCTTGAGTACAACATTAAGTATTCATACCGCAAATTACTTTACAATTAGGAAGGTATTTAACATTTTAAAAGTTAAGTTAAATTGTTGGTTGTTTGTAAAAAGATAAGCTTGTCACGTCGTACAAAATGGCATGCAATAATTTTAATCTTGGTTATTGGATTGGCTTTTTTTTTTCTTGTTTAATTTATTTTTATAAACTTTATTTGCATACATATTGGTAATAAATACTACGTTTTTTTATAAATGATTTAATGTTTTACAACCTCTAAAATGTTTTTCATAATATAGAAATATATCGTAATACGATTTAAGATATAAGTTTTCTTTAATATTATAGAAAAGGTTTTTAAATCTTTATGATTAAGATATTGATTTTTTTTTTGCTAGAATTATTTACACAATCGACGAATTCAATCTGGTAGAAATAAAGCAGCAAGGGTCCACAACGACTAGTAAGTGATCTACTAGTAAAAGAACTTTGGGAACCTCTGCTTCTTTACATACACTAATAACTGCACTCGCTTCGTTTCGGAAGAGCCAGTTACTAGAAAAAGTCATTATTGTGGAATAACTGTAACAGTTAGATATATGGTGTTGCAGACATATTTGTAGATAATGACGTCTTCTATAAAACTGTACTACATCATTTTGCTCCTTGGTCAATAATTTGGGCAGTAGCGTACGGGATATAAGGATATTTATTGCTATTTTTTGCACACTTTAGGTTACATTATTGAAATTTTCATACGCACCCCTAAGGTTTTTGAAAATATTTTATAACCTATGTTCATCAGGGATGGTTTAGGATTCTAATGGTATAATATTTTCTTATATCAGCCCAGTAATTTCATCGTCTATTCTCTTCAAACAAATAATTAAAACTTTCCTCTTTATAACATTAGTATAGACGTAGAGACATAAAGTACTTACGTATCTAACGCAATTTAAAGCGACGATACGATGCATCTTTAAACCAATAAACTTGCAATTGAAGCCACATCAGTTTCACAATTTCTTCGAGAATGGAGGCCAAAGAGCGTAAGACAAGTTACGTGTGGCATATGCGGTCACGATTATTTATTATTTAACTCGGCCTGAGACACGACCGAGAAACACGTGCAATACCTAATTATACCTTGTCAGTTCATCATTTCTTTCCCACTCTAATAACGAGGAAATTAATACGTGTAACCAATAATTGTGTCTCGTATTAATTTATTCATAAGTTATTTATAATTAATTGCATGTTATGTCAGATTGTTGGATACTTTTTAAATGTTTCAAAGTCTTGAATAATCGATGGAAATAATTATTAAAGCGTAGAAGGTAGATTTAGAATTTCAAAAAAAAATTATTTCAAATTCAAAAGCTCCTTAAGAATTAAAAAGTATACAAAAGTAAGTGTTATATGACACTAAAGAAAAGTGACCAAGAGTAAAGGGATTTTACCAAATTAGTGCACTTGATGGGATAGTGGTCAAGTCGGTACTAAATAATGAAATGTAAAAAAAGAGCAGTTTAAAACACCTAATGTGTTGTGAGTAATATCTAATGATAATGATATCGAATGATATATATATATATACTTCTCTCTATATATATATATAGAGAAGTAATTATTGTGACATAACTGTAGCAGTTAGACATATGGTGTCGCGGATGTTTCTGTACATATTGATGTCGTTATATATACATATATATATATATATATATATATATATATATTAATGAATCAAATTAAATTGAATCAACAACAGGGAAAACAAATACATATACATATGTATAATTTTTCACTATTTGTATGAATGGGGAATATTAAAAATCTTTATTTTCATGAAGGTTACTATAATTTATTCCACGGCATATCAAAACAAAAATTTATAAATAGCTATTACACACCATATTTCACGCCAAATACCTTAAGCATAGAGAGGTACAAGTATTTTGAAATATTTCGCCAAGTTCTCAGGGAAATTGTTTTGAGCCCACGAAATCACGATGACGTGACCGCAGCTCATCCCAAACCTATCACGAAAGTGTTAGTAACAATTGCAAAACTGTGAAATATGTAATAGTACCTATTTGCCGCGCGCTATTCACATTGTGGAATATTCTCTTGGGGATAACCACAATTGTAATAGAACCTATTATCGTATTTGCTGAGGTTAAGCGAATTTTGAGGCTTAGTAGTAAGATAATAGAAAGCAAAGGATACGACAGCATATTATAATTCGGAAAATATGGTATATACCAGTATCTCGATTCTAATGGCGATAGTTAACACGTCAATTCGATTAATGGTTTATTAAACACTTGACGTTACTGTATTACTTTGCATATTCATTATCATTACAATTGTATTTTATGAACAATAATATCATCATTAACAATATCATTATTTTGATTGTCATCGATACTTCCACCATACAGTCAAAGGATATAACTCACATTTTTGACAAAAATGAGTTGTGTAACTCATTGTGAAATTAATCGTAAATCTTTCTGTGTAGTTAATGTCTATGAAGTTTTAACTTAATCGTAACCTGAGTTGCAAGTAGATAAAAAGGTGTTACTTGGCTCCAGAAACGTTGTTTTCTATGATGAACTGCCAGTGCGTTTTTAAGCCCTTTCGTTTTTTGGTGACCTGACGAAGAAAGCCGATATCCGATTTTAGAAAGCATAGATTCAGTCAGAATGCAAAATTGGGGGAAGCCTATATCCAACAGTGGACGTTGAAAAACTGAAGTATGGATGGAGTTTAGCAAGATTTTAACAAGACTTTTACAAAAGTCGGGTATTGTGATATTGAAGAATTATTACGGTCCAAGATATTAGAGAGTAATGTGACAGTTTTATAACAAAACTGTACTATAGTAAAGTTCAAGTATATAGGACTATAGTAAAATTCAAGTATAGTAAAGTCAAGTTATACTTCAATACCCTCTCAACCAAACCACAGGACTCGAAGATGGAGCATTCAGTATATATACGAATAGATGTATATATACATATGCTCAAATGGGTTCTGAATGTGTTGACGCCTGCTTAGCTGACTACCAAAGACAATGACTTTATTTTATTTGACGAAACTATGTTGTCCCCCATAATTGGCCAACTGACGCAAGTTACGGTACACTATGAATTCCACATTTATGTAAGAACACAGTAGCAGTGCAGTTTTCGTCTCTAGTAAAATATCGCAACTCATTGTTTAATAAAATTTGAGCAGCAATCCAATTGATGTAACAATATGAAATGTATCTAATCAAAATTAAGTGCAGTTTCTTGCAAACTTCTTGCGTTTCAACATTAGATGTCTACAAAAAAATTAGGTTAAAATGTATGAAATTTATTATGACATGACATTGACAGCTGTCATTTATTTAATTGTTATTGTATATACCTACTTACATAAAAATCAATATTTGTTTGTTCTTTATAGATTCTGAAATGGTTAGAGCTCTGGTGTGTTTAGCAACCTTGTTCAGAATTGTTTAGAAAAGGTTTTGAGACCAAAATTTTATCGATCCGACACATGGTTGATGAGTTGATTCGTATCAACGCGCGCTGGGTAAAGCTATGTGACATAAAATCGATTAGTTTCCGATTGATTCTATTTATGAAATACTATAACCTGCCCTCGCTTCTCTTCGGAACCAGAAAAAGTAGTTTTTGTAATATAGACATATGAAATCGTAGACGTATTTGTAGATATTGATGTCCTCTATAAAACTGTAGTACATCACTTTGCTCTTTTGTAAATAAATTCCGCAGCGTTTACTTTTTCATACCATAACATTATCGAATGTATCGATGTTTTTGAAAACATTTTATAGCCCATGTTCATCAGAAATAATGTAGGTTAACTGTAAAAGAAGTTTTTAAATCGGTCCAGTAGTTTCCGAACCTATTCTCCTCAAACAAACGAACAAAACAATCGGTTTACCAGATATATAATATTATAATATATAAATAATAATAATAATAATAATAAAATGCAGCATTTATATCTAAGATTTAGATTATTTCATCCCCTTAACATCAAGCACTGAAGTACTCGATTACACAGCCAGACGAGTTACAGAATCGAGTACGTCTTGCAATTGCTTTAATTACTTAGCAAATTTTTAGAAAAGTTAATTTAGAAACTGTAAATAGAACTCGTCATTGTATTGCAAGGACGTCACTACGAACATCTGTTTGAATACACAACTTTGTACTTACTAAGAAGTAAAATGTATGGGAGTGTTTAATGTATTTTTTTTTTGGATATTTATCGTTTTATTTTTAAAAAGTTACTAATATCATTTCACTCATTAGGTAAAGGACTTCCCATAACAATTTAAAGTTTTTTGATATCAATAATAGTTAAGGAATAATTGCACACTTAACAATTAAACCCAGTATATATCTTATATCTATGTATATATGTTTATCAAAATCAATGCCACTTTTTTTTATAACTCAAGAACGGGCTCACCTATCCAAACTAAATGTTTAGGCTTTGTTCGGACTATTTAGTAGATGGTTTACGTGAAGTTTACACAAAATCGTTAGTGGTATCATATATCACATTGTTTGTAAATAGGGATTTTACTGTTAAATAGAAGCTTTTTTCAGTCCACGCGGACGAAGTCGCGGGCGGAAGCTAGTATAATATAAAATGTATATAAGTTCCCATTGAATCGATTTAACTGGGAGGTCGTCATGAGAAATAAAATGTCATTTTGTTTTCTGCTGACAGGTAATCTTTTTAATAATGGCTTTAACGTAAAAGGGCTGACACTTGCCTGACACTGTAAAGTGCAATTGGCTTAGTTTATTGGTATTTATTTTTGTGACGTAATAACTGGTTGGCCGTGAACTCGGGACTCTGTATGTCTTCACGACTTTAGTTATAATGTGTATAAAATGTCAACGTGTTTGACTTGACCTCATTCATAAATTGATGAATGAACAGATGAGCAATTGTTATTCACAAAAGTTATAAAATTACTAGTTTCTGCCCGCGACTTCGTTCACGTTATATGTTGATAAAAAGTAGCCTATACATAGGTATGTATGTCATAAAAGGGTGATAGCGTAGTGATTAAGAATTCGGCCTCCTACTGGCGGCTCCGGGTTCGAATTCCAGGGTGGGCATTTCTGACTTTTCGGAGTTATGTGCGTTTTAAGCATTTAAATGTCACTTGCCATGACGGTGAAGGAAAACATCGTGTGGAAACCTGCATGCCGGGAAGTTTTACAAAAAACTCTTAGGTGTGTGAAGTTTGCCAATCTGCACTTGGCCAGCATGATGGACTATGGCTTTAACCTTCTCATTCAGAGAAGAGACCTGTGCTCAATAGTAAACCGTGATGGCTTGAAATGAATGAATGATATGTTATTTCAAACTTCAATCTATCCCTGTGCCAAATTTCATCCAGATTGGTTCATTAGTGTTTGCGTTAAGGAGTAACAAACCAACCACCCTCACAAACTTTCCAATTCATCATATTAGTAGGATTTGTAAGATAAACAGGGAGATATATAGCAAGATTAACAGATTAATTAAAATATTAAACTGTATAAAAGTAACCTCTCATACACATTCATACGCACACTCTAACATCTACACACACAAACATCCACATAAACATATACATACATAAACACACTCACACGCTCACTCACTCACAAACTCAAACACCCACGCAGAGACAAACACACACTGAAAAATACATTATATATATATATATTTATCTTTGTAGTTATAATGATTAATTCATTTGTGGAAGAGCAGAGACTCCTATTACAGGCACCTTGT